>KK122261.1:124207-140148 GCA_000611955.2 Stegodyphus mimosarum
GAAGAGCTTTTTGAGAAGATGATGACATTGTTTTAGAAACTGAGCTAGGTTTTGAATCACAGCCCTTTTATATAAGTCTAGAATGAAGTAACAGAACCAGAAGCTCTTACACCTTTTCTTGTTTCCAGGACAGGACAACATTTTGGATGCTGTTACATTAAATACGTTAGCTGCATGAATATATAAGCATTAGCTGTTAGAATGCGTCCGTGATGCTCTTGGGCGCACGTTTCCATATTCTGAAGTACATCATCAAATGCTAATAATAATACATATACACTCAAAATAGTAATAATATATCAAATACTAATAATAAGGCTAATAACAGTCGTAATAATAATAATAATAATAATTCTTAAATGCATCAAATACGATCCGTCAATTAAATACATTAATACACTGAAAACATGATTTACATGAATACATTAGTTATGTACTTGAAAGCTTGATTACGGTAAGACACTTGAATACTTTAAATCTATTTACATTCATTATTTGGGACTTGCGTTATTTGAGTACATACATGCGTTGATATAATAGATACACAATTATGTTATGAATACTGTTAATACATTTGAATACTAGTTATAAACTTGAACACATTATTGCAATAAAAACATTTGATTAGTTGATTACATAATCTTATATATATTAATTATATGAGTAATTGAATACTGTAAACACTCAGACAGGAAAACTATTACGCAACCTAGAGATAAAGAAGTTTTGTCAAACGCTCCATTCGCCCTCATCCAGTAACAACACCACAGCTTTCGCCATAATAATGGGTGGAGATTTAAACGCTCGGCATCTCGCATAGAATTGTTAGAAGTCAAATCCGTTGTTGTTGTTACCTATATCGCTTGACTGATAATGGTCAGCACAAGCTCACGACATTCATTGGGGCAAAGAGCCAAATGCACCTGTTGTTGGGAAGAGCTTTGAGCACCTTATAGGTGACAGCCCGAATTGAGCGCAGTTCTGTACCATAATTTTGAGAGAGAGAGTAACCGGGTGGACGGGTCCGCGGATCTCCCACCCCTCTTCTCTTTCATCAACCTCTCGAGAGGACCTTTAACTCGTCGCATATTTAGAATAACCCATGCCGCGCAGACACTATGCATTTAGAAGCATCCGCACCTTCTCTGAAATTCGAAACCAGACTCTTCGGTACGGCATTCAATGTCGCTAATCATTATCATGGTTGGGTGGCAATCAAACTTCACAGGGCGCTTCGCATTCAATTTAGCACAAACTGCTAGAATATGAATAGCACCTCCATCCGCACCAACACGGTATAACGCTGGTTGTTACAACTCGAATTCGAAATGCGAAAGTTTCGCTTCTGCCAGTGGCAACAGAGAGTCGGAAAACAAACTTTGAAGGGAGCGGTCGGTTACTCGGTTTCTCTTAATAGAATTTGATTCGAATAGGGAATTATTCCCATCTTTCGATTTAAAATTAATCTTGAATTATGTAAATAGTGTAATATAGCAGATGTATGTAAATAAAAGTAATTGAGACTTGTTTTGAATTTGTGATTCGAGTCTGAATTGGATTTCGAAATCGAAAGCTCTCCCAAATAGAATCGTCGGCAACTTTAGAATTCGTGGATTAGAAATAACACTGGTTCTGGTGGCCTTATCGACGTTTTCCTGATAAAAAATATCGTTTATCGGCTGTTTATTTCTGTGGTGGATGAGTTATTCTCGGACCACAAACTAGTCCAGATCTACCTAGATATCAGCTGTTATACTATGCTAGACAGCACAACCGTTAGAACAATTTGTATAGAGATTTCTAAAGCTTTAAACAATATTCATTATCGAATCACAAACGCTGTGCTCAGGGCATGATATTGATAGTTTGATCAAGAACTGTACTGCCGATATTATTTCTGCATATTTGACCAAGACTAATAAGTCAAAAGTTAGAAGATCAGTTGTACTGTAACATCTCACGAAACACAGAACTTCTTAATTTATAGCATCCTACTTTCCTTTGCTTTTTTTCCTTGTCCACGAGCGGAAAAAAAGTCACAGTTCTTACTTTCAAATAATTTTAACAAAGTGCGTAAACCACATTTTCGTTGTTATCGCTTATAATAAATACACCGAAATTCAGAACGCGCTAAAATGTAAATTCACGTATATCTTAGGACTTTTGAAAAAAAAAAACTCTAATATTTTGCAGGTATGCTTGGCAAACGTAAGGTAAGCTGGGAAAACGTAAGGTAAGCTGGGCAAACGTAATGGCCTTCACGACTTGGGTGATTCTATCAGTAGTAAGCTCCAGATGTGCTTCACTCATTCCGCCTAGGGCAAACTTCCGGCCACTGTGAGGCAACCAGCAAGATTTCGGAGGGCCCTTTATTTGTTGCTAAGGGTAGAGTGGTAAATTCGTAAGTAGGGTAATTGGTAATAAATTTCATTAAATGTCGATCTTGTGAGAAAAGGTGGTAGACAATTGCCGTGTGTAATCTCCAAATTCTCATATTTTTAGCTATAGTGCGGTGTACAAGTTAATTTGAATTTTAATTCTTTGCCTTTTTGGTAAATATAAGAGGAAAATAACGGCAGGCTTGGAGAACCACAGTTTAAGAAATGTTGGGCTAGAAGAAATTAGAAAGGAAATGTGCAAGCTCTTTAACACGAATTCGAACTAATAATCAAAAGTTATATAATTTTAGGCATCCAGACAAAATAGTGAACTAAATACTCGGGAACTGTCCTAAAGAACTGCCATACCTAAAGACTCAAGGTGGAATTCCGCAGAAAGCATGAATGATAGCGTGTGTTTCAGTAGCATGTGGGTACTCAAAATATGCGTTGAGCCAAAAGTCTTGCCGAGTGTTTGATGGTAGGGGGAAAAGGATGGGAGAACCTGGGACCCGTTCTCCGGGAATTCTAGTAAAATTTGGGGCGGAAGTGGACAAAGTCGTGCTGTCACCTATACGGTGCTCAAGGCTCATGCCAACGACAGACGCAGTCTTTCTCTCCTTGCCACGATAAAATTCACAGGCTTACCCTGATTAGGTCAGATAAGGGACATTAGCCACAATATACAATTCCAAATACAGCTACAAGTTATGACTGCTTAGCGGTATAGCTACTTGTTGAGGTACAATTCCATATTGTTTAAAATAATACACATTTATCGTCTTGCTTTATTAACCCTAATTAATCTTTTGAGCTATATAGCTAAATACGCCGCCACTAGCGCAAAATCGCCATCGACTGCAACAAGGTTTTCAAGAAGAGTACAATAGACAAATAATCAACATATTTCATTTCATACACATTTTATTAGATTCTAATGTTATAGTATAGACTTATGCAAGATTTTTAATAATAAAAATATGAAAATATTTAATAAATTCTAAAGGAACATAAAAACATCTATAGAAATACATAAAAAAATTTTTTAAATTGTTACATAAAAAGGAGAGTTATGAAAATCCACTTTTTTTTCTTTAAATTCCAAAATATAAAATTATATAATCATTTTCTGTCAGATGCACAAATCTTAATAATACTTAATGTAAATTAGAAATCTGCAGTTCCATATATCTAACTGTATTTTTGAGATCGAATAAATATTAATAAATTCTAAAGAAACATAGAAATATGTATAGAAATACATAACATTTTTTATAAAATTGATACATAAAAAGGAGAGTTATGGAAATCCCCTTTTCTTCCTTTAAAATCCAAAATATAAAATTATATAATCATTTTCTGCCAGATGCACAAATCTTAATAATACTTAACCTAAATTAGAAATCTGCAGAAATCGAATATTGTAGAATATAAACTATTTTAATTTAAAAAGAGGTTTCTATTAAATGATTATATTTCAAGTTCTGCGTCTCTGCAAGTTAAGATAAATTTGAGGTAAAATTTCTTTCCTTCGTAATTTAAATTCTAAAAATTTTTCCTGGACTCACGCAAGCCGCGTTTCAAATACCCTACCTTTTCATAAGTTCTACGTGACATTCCCACAATGCAGAAAAATACTCAAGTCTTTAAAAAGTCGTAAGGCCGTATCATGATTTCGGATGATTTTAAAGACTGTAGATTTCTGAATTTTTCCCATAAGACTCCAGTGTGGTTTGAGACATTTCGTAAATAAAGACCATTGAGATTGGCTTGTGAGCAATCTTTGTACCACCAAGCTCCTTTTCGGTGTGCTGCGCACGAAGCCGATCCGTAGTTATCATTCTTTCGGTCTTTAGTGCTAAACTTTTGATTGTTATGAAATGCCATGGCATCACCTAGAGCGAGAACAATAAATACTTTGCATGAATATGGAAATTACACAAATTTATCTCTATGTTATCTAATTAATCCAGCAACAAATGATACTCTTTTTCCTATGAAGTGTAAACTGAAATTTTAAGCATCCCTGAGTTCGTAATAAATGAAGTATTTATTGACATGAATAATATTCCCTTACCTTAATTTTGTTTACAAGCAATTCGTAATCTGGATTACTAAGCAAGTCTATTTTATTAGTTAATAATTAATTATATATTCTTAAAGATAAATAAATTATAACAAAATATAATTATTGTTAGAAACAAACTTGGTTCAGTAAGTTGAATCGAAGAAATGGTTTTAAATTTCTCTCAGAAAATCCCAACATATTTTCAAGCTTCTAGTAATGTCATCATAATTAACCTTATTTTGTCACAAGTATAACTACTAGATATTCGAACTGAAAAAAATTAATACAATTTCTAGCTCATGAATGGTATTATATGTGATCAAGTAATTTATAAAATTACTTCATTTGTATTTGATTACTTGATTTACTTGTCAATTTTTTTTGTAAATAATATGTTTTATATTTGACTTAATAAATAATGTATATATATTTACATATAATGATAAGTAAATAAGGTATTTATGTCTAATGATCTTAAATAATATCATACATTTATCATACATTACATTCAGTTAGAAAACAAACGTGTGTACAGGGATTTCGTGGAGCTATTGGTATTTTGCTTCTATAATAAATTTTAAAGAACACTCAGGCTTCATTATTTTCCAGTACTTTCTTTAAATATCTCCATTAGATACAATTACAAAAAGCATCCCCTTAAAGTAAAGAACATACACACTTCTAAAGGCAGGTAACCGATATTTTTTATCATTATGACTTTTCACAGTGGACTTACCGTGTCTACAAAGGTGGAAATTCATTGGGGAGCTCCTTGGTGTTTCACGTTTCAGAATCCCTTTGACCAAATCATGCCGAAATTTCATTTGGATAATATATGCTATTAACTTTTCACCCCGTTTCGTAAGAACACATACTTTTTTTAAGAAATGTTACCAAAAACCTAACATGGTATTAGGTAGAAAACTTCGATTTTTGAAAGTTTTTATATTCCGCTTTGGAACATTTTTTATATACTATATTCTATTCATCTTCTACGGTCAGATATATTGAAATATATTTTATTGAAGGGTATTCAATTTTTATATCTACCATTAACATAATACTTGATATATGGGGGATCTGTACATTTTCTTGTCCTTTGTAATGTTATTTGTTATTAACTGCATATTAACAATAATAGTGAATTAAAATACACCTGTTCCATCATTCGATAATGGGCTGTGTAACGAAAGTTTACAACATTAATTCAACATTCAACAGTTAAAAAACTTAATTCAACATTCAGTAAGAAAAACAAAAAAGTATTTTTTCCATTCGAAGTATTATTACTTATTACTGCATCTTATACACCTTTCATAGCTTTAATACAGGCTGATAATTAAACACTATTTTTGGGAAGCAAGGTTTCTTATAGAAATATTAAATCTGACAGGAATAACAATAAAAAAATCGGACAAACTCATGTGGCATTTAACAATATTTATTAAGTCCTGAAGGTAAATGGTAAACGGGTATAAATCTAATAAACTTTTAAAAAATTTTGATAATAATATCCACATTCTCACGGAAAGAACAGATGCTGAAGGGGTTGTAAAACTTCTGTAACAGTATAACTGTTCAAAAAAACGAGTTTTCTATGATTGTATTTAATAAAATACGAAGATATTATTTCAAATTTCTGGAAAAAATTTAACAGTTGGAAGGAGAATTTTGAAACAAAAATTAAATATTAAAAACTAACAAAACGTACAGCTTCATTTTTATAGACAAAGAAGACTTTAAAATTTTAAAGTCATTAGGCTTATAGCAAAGCAGAAAACAAAAAAAAATCACCAATGCCTTCGCCAGAATTTGAAATTTGGATATTCCGGTCGTTACTCGGCCGTGCTTTCAATGCCAGCCATCAGTGGCCAACTGGTTAAAGTGCTGAACACTGGTAGTTCGATCCGGGTTCGAGTCCCCGCGAAAGAGCTGGGTGCATGGCATTTCGTGGTTTTTTCCATGCGTAACGCGGATACAAGACAGTTTTCTTTAAAAAGTCTTCCACAGGGCATTCCTTCTTTTACGTGTAGTGCTCAATGATGAAGCACGTAATAAAAATCGCCAAGAAGATACACCTTAAAAACGGCGAAAGGAACTTATAATATGGTAAGTGCAGTAGTTAATAGAACGACCAACTGAATTTTCTTGGTTTCACATTAAACGAACAACCTTGACAAGTTTGTTATAAAATTGGCAAAATAATGATCACACTCAGTGGTAGGAGGAAGGACATTTCACTTACTTTCAAAAGTTAACATGGAAAACAGGAAAACAAGACCCATCGTGATAGCCTAACACAATTCTTGACAGGTCATGAACCATTCCCAGTATACCTCAACAGATTCAGACTTAGGGATACTCCCTCCTGCAAATGTGGAGAGGAAGGCGAGACCGACCATTATTACTTTTACTGTGTTCATACACGAACCTGGCACTTAAAGAAGCCAGCAGACTGTGCCTGGGAAATGTGGATATCTAACACACTCAAAAACAGAGTAATCTTCAGTAAAACAGAGAAAATGTCAAGACACTGCGTAAGCAGAAACCATTGTGAATAATATTATCTTTGGAATGATCAGAATTTAAAGCAGATACGATTAGGATAACGCTTGGTGTCTGCAGTTATCAAGCTAAATAATCCCCGAACTACTAATACGTTTTTCATAGAATAGTATGGCTTGTTTTCATTCAGCAAGAATATAAATCTGAGCGGTTGGTTCAGTTATTCAGTAAGATTATTCATATGAACTAATTTTGGACAAGAAAGACTTTAAGGTTAAGCATAGAAACTGCTATTAGTATTTAACATTCAACATTGGAACTTTGTAGTTTTCCCCTTTGGATGGTATATAATTCCGTTTGGTTCATATCCGTGGTTGGAGGCCATCATAGCGGTGCACTCACTCTCTTAATTTAAATTGAACTCACAGTTTTGCAATTATAAGTTAAGTTCTAAATTTATAAATATAACTTAATATATTAAATTTTGAATTTCTAAATCATATTACAAATGTTTTGTTTTGTATCTGGTTAAAGGTTGAATGCATATTTGTTTTCATTTTCTTATTACCTTTATTGTGAAATAAGCCACATATTGCAAATCTATCCTGAAATCTTGAATGTAGATATAAAAGTAATTAATTTTATATTCATTTATCAAAATAAATTAGACTTACCAGCATTACCATAATATCCGCTGATATGTAAACGATAACTTAGATCTTCCTCCTGAATCCAGAACTTATCATATACTGCATATGCTTTGATGCCATTGTAATCCATGAGTTCAAAACGAACAGAGTACAACTTTTGATTGGTAAAAGCATATATATTGTCATTGCCTTAAAATGAAAGCTATATTACCATTAGCACTATATTTTACATTTTTCTATATGTATAATCGCATTTTAACTGTTCATAACTAAGTAAGAGTAGGTTTTAATTTTAAATTCGAGCCGTTTCATACAGTGAAAAAAACTGCTTGTTTAATTAAAACCTATTTTTGTAAATTAAGCGGAAAGAGTATCTCTCTAGAATCCAAATCTAAAGTTGTTTTAAGAATGGCCTAAAGCTGAATATTGTCTTCGAAGCTGAATATTGTTAATGGATGACTATATGAGTACTTGGAAATATTTATCATAAATTTGATTTGCGGTGTAAAAGAAGTAATAGATATTTACGATCCTAGCATGGAGTGCTGCGATAAGGAAAGGCAAACAGAAACTGATGCTGATGCATTTAGGAAAGGCGAAACACTTTCCTTCGTTTTAAAATACAAAGGTTACTTAAATAAATTTAAGGAAGTTTAAGAGTTGGAGAAAAGTTTAAGGAAAGCTCTTTAACAATATTTTGTTTCCGGCGTGGGATAACTCACGTAATCCAAATATCTAAGACGGAAACTAATTTTTATATAAAATAATACTTCAATGTATTAACATGCTAGGAACAGTTCGAAGACGCACAAATTATAAACATTATACCTCGATTATAACTGCATCGTTTAAGCCAATGGATTAGCTCTTTCTCGTACTATCAAGAAGAATTACAAGCATACACATTGATCCTTGGCTTGTATGAGAAGAAAAAGCCAGATACTATTGGAAAGTTCAATAAAATTAATTTATTGAATAAAAACATTATAGAGTGTCAAACCTCATAATGAGATTCAGCATATAAGATTCGTTCGGCTCCAGAAGAACGTTCTTTAAGAGCCCCAAAAAGGAGTTCTAAGAGAAATAAAAGAAATATTTTAAAGAAATTTTAGACTTAACAAAGGGGTTTCCCGGCTTCTAGTAATCAATTGACGGTGATGTTGACAAATGAATTAAAGCGTCAATAAAGAGATAATGATTACGTTTTGCCAACAATAAAATTGTTAACCTATTGAAGACAAAAGTGATGAAGTAGACAATGAAGAAATGGGATCTCACATGATGGTGCAGATTGACGTTATGAATGTAATAGAGAATCACAGCAATGAACATATTATTTCTCTTTCGTTTACGTAACGTAGTAGCACGAAAACGAAACGAACGTGAGAGATTTTCAAAGAGTCTACGTGTTTTGCTTCTAGGTGTGCAAATTTTTATATATTTTTCTTTTGTAACTCAGTAACTATGCTTAGATTTATTTTACATTTCCGTTTCCCCATTATGCATTTAATCTGCTCAGTACAGGAATTGTCTGTAAAATATTCTTAGTTGTATATATTTTTAATAGATTAGCTTCCATGAATATATTATATGGCGTTCATCTGAATTCGTTAAAAGTTGCCATTTTTGTAAATGTCGTAAATTGCTGTCCATCCAGTTAGTTTGCAATGAATTGGCTCTGTTTTACCATTCAGTATTTTATTATACCCTTTCTATACATGTATCGCATTTAAAATAACAACAAAATTTTCATACTGATCCGATTTAAAAACTCGCCACAGTAAACGTATATTAAAATATTTGATAAAGACATTATTATATTAAATATTTGATAAAGACTGTTAACGCATTTAACAGACTGAAAACTGTTAATCACTTTTAATGTGCTTTTCTGAACTAAAAACACAATAGATATCACCAACAGTTCGCAAAAACATTTGAAAAATTGCATTTGTGAGGAAGACAAAACATATTTACAGAGCCAAAAAAAATCGAAATTGTGAAAGAATACATCTACGAATAGCTGAGTTCTGCAATATTTTATAATCATTATTCAACTAATTTTAAGTTTTTTATCGAAAATGCAGCACTGGGCTAAAAATGTCCAAATAGTAAAATATCAAAACATTATTATTTAAATATATTAATTGCTAGATTTACCAAACCAAAAGTCTTCATTCAATTTTCCAAATCCTCTTTTGTATTCATCCCAGTTTTTGAAAAAATAGTCTTCAGGCCTCGAAAAATTTCCTCTTCTTTGAATCACCTGCGTGATAAATAATAATATGTAATTGTACTTACGAGAAATAGCAATGATATTTACTAAGTTTTTTTTACTAGTCATACTTATTTTTATTATTTAATTTATTTTGCTTTTGAAGGAACTGAATCTTTAAAAAAAAAAAAAAAAAAGGTTTCAGATTTTAAATTCCGTCCAAAGGGGCATCTTTTAAACATTTTTTATGTTACCTTTACTTATTAAACATCACGCTCTTCTCACTTTAATCATAAAATTCAGTTCAAGAGCAATATCGCAAAATAATTTTAAAATGAGCATATCTTTAGAATTTCCGATACACAGTCTCACGCTCTTGAGGTAAAAATGTTTTTTTTTTCTCTACAACGTTGCCATTGCTCGCTTTGAAATCCTTGAGTTTGTTAATCAAACATTCGTTAAAAGTTTACAAAATATGAAATCGATAATAAAACAAGTTCCAAATTTCAAATTTGGGCTTCCAGATGCCCATATTCGCAGAAGAATTACGTTGTTCAAAATTTGATGGCACTAGGTATCGTTGTTTTATCACAATGCGAGAAACGTTTATGCAGATTCTTCATTATTTAATTTCGTTAAATATATTATAGGACGATATCATTTGGTGGCAACAATTTGAAAAGTGAAGCAACGGTTGTAGTGAATCAAAGCAAAATTCCAAAACGAAATTAATAGTCCTTCTGGGCAAATTGCCCCTTTGGACTAAAAATGGAACAGTTCTTTATCTCCCGTTCCACTTGACTGATTGACGAAATTCAAATAGCGTTTTCCATGTCTCGAAAGCGCGACTTAGGATATGTATTGGATTTATATATAGCATTGTTCTAACATAGGTATTTTGACAGAATACCTATGTTCTGAAACAACATACCGGTTTTTCTTTCATATTTTGATTCTGCGATTGAAATTATACTTAGATATTAAATTTTTGGAGAGAAATTTAAGAAGAAATTAAAAAATTTATCTCGACTCATTTTTTTCAGTTTGCGCCAAGACTAATTCACTTGGCGAATTTCTTACTTTATAGCAACCTATTTTCCTTTTCTTTTTTTCATTGCCCACGAGCGGAAAAAAAGTCATCGGTCATACTTCAAATAAGTTTAACAAAGTGCATAAACCACATTTTCGTTATTATCGCTTATAGTAAATACGCCAAATTTCAAAACGCGCTAAAATGTAAATTCACGTATATCTAAGGACTTTTGAAAAAAAAAAAAAACTCTAATATTTTGCCGGTATGCTTAGTAAAACATCTACTTTATGATGATGGCAAAACTTTTATAAGTTATAATTCAAAATGTTTTTCGAAAAATTCTTAAAAGTGGTTTAAAAATACAAATTTTCAAAATAAATCATAAAAATGGGTGAATTTTATTTTGAATGAACCTAAATTTCGAAATATGAAAGGACGAAATTAATAGCCTTTCTGGGCTAACGCCTTTTGGGTTAGAAAAACATGAATGAAGTTAAATGTGGAAAATAACAGCCTCTTCTTTGTTCCTTCCAAACGTTCGGTGCTTAATTTAACTTAAAATGACTTAAACGTTGCAGAGTTGTTAAATTAATTTTAGTACACTAAAGATATCTTTGTGATAAAACCATATAGACTGAGGAAGCCATTAATTCGTTTATATTTTGAACACACTCCTGCCTTTATAACGTTTAAATTAGTTTTAGTTTGTTATTTACAAATATCGGTTACTAATACGGCTCATCCGTATGGGGTACCAACCTAGCGGAACAAATGAAGCAGAGTTTCCTCTTTATGCAACGACAACAGCTCTTAGTGATCTGTTGAGCTTATGGAACCACATCGACAGCAGCACCACGGGCGTTAGGTGGAATACTACCGATAGATTTCATAGTTGAAAGAAAGGCGGCTCTAGCGCACGTCATTCGAATAAACACATTTGACCAGGTTATGGAATGAGATTTATATACTCACAGAGTACGTGAAACATAACGCACCTGATTGGCACCATTCGGCGAGCTTTGACCTGGATTGACTAATCCCGCAAACTTTAATATTGCACGGTTCATGAATGGTTCGAAAACTGAACTGGTTACGGGAAACATCTAATATGTAATGATAAGAAAATAGTATAGCTTTCTAGAAAAGACCTCTGGGAACATAAAATTCTGTCGGAACTGGCTGCTTAAGCAGCCATTTCCTATGTTTGCCAACAAATTAACCGTAGCACCATCATATACAGTGATTCGACTTCAAGTCTCGTTGACAAAAGTAGAAACTCGCAGTAGAAGTCTTTTATTTCAAAATATACAGAGATGCTGCTGAAAAGACACCCGAACTCAAGATTGATCTTCGATCGATGTGTGCCTGCCCACACAGGAATGCAAGGCAATGAATGAACTTGCAGATATGTTAGGAAAAGAAGTAACCAATAATGCGGCAAGCATGCAATTTCTAGGAGCATTTCCTGTCCCTTTTCTGAAGAGAATGATGTGGAAACGGCTAATCTAAATAGCAATAGATTTAATATAAATCTAAATGGCCATTAGAATCTAAATGGCAATAAGCAATCTAATGGCTAATCTAAATGGCAAATCAAACGGCTAATCTAAATGGCAAGCGCGCTGGAATTTTGCAGACATAGGAAGAAAGCTGTAACGCAACTTCCCAAAAGTCACCGTAGAAAAAATTTATAGTATCTTTACACAGTTCTTTACTGAACAAGAGCTCTTCCACTTTAACGTATCACTGTACGCACTTTGAATAGCAATCTTAATACATACTTGCAAGGTAAAACGATTGTAATGTATGCTTTAAACTAGAAATGTGAACAGTACCACTCATTTAGGTAACGTATGTTAAGTCGAGACTGCAATTATACCTAAGCGAATTATATCTATGTTTAGCTAATCACACAGAAACGCGAGAAGGATGTAAAAGACCCTTTCATCAAGAACTTAGTATAGTTGAACATAAAGTATTCTTGTGCTTAAACAACAGCCAGCATTTATGGCGTAACTCAAAATTAAGAATTTCAAATTAAATATTAAAATCAAGCTAGTCTTAATCTAGCACAAAGCCTACACAGAAATGATCAGTGCGCAAGTTGGCTCAAACCTATACCGGCGTGATAAACACCATTGGCAAGAATAAAGCAACACCGAAGACAAACTACTATCGTAGAATTTCAACTAGTGACGTGGCCTTCAGCAGACGAAACTCGTTCTATCTAAACAATCTAAAACCTCCCTTTAAATAGTATTTCTTTCTATCTCATTTAAATAAGCGCGAAATGAAATTTACATTTTGTCAGGAAAACGGAAAGAAAGAATGACAATATAGATACCGAACATAAAATAACTGCTTAATTAAAATAAATAAATATAATTGTACTCTTTAAAGAGAAACGTACACTTAAATTAATTGGTCATATAAAAATAATGTTAGCATTACGTAAGTGAAATGCATACCATAAAATGCATTTTAATGTTTTCTTATAATTTAATAAAGTGCGTTGCACAGCACTGTATATTTTTCCCTGAAATGTAGAACGAATAGTACGATCTGTAGTATCCTACAACTGAAATATATTGTATGCACCCCGCAAGTTTAATCAGTATGCTTTAAGACCAGTGTCTCAAAAAAGAATTTCAATCCTATATTCCAGTACTGAGTATTGTTCCTAGCTGTATATTACTGTTCTGAATATGTAGTATACTTGTTTTTGTACCATAAGGTATGGTAATAGCCCTAAATACGGCCCACAATAACAATACTAAGCACATGTGTGTTATATGATGTTCATCATCTATGTGTCTAATGATGTGCTTTTCTGCATCCATGTAGTGTGTATGCATTTAATGTCTGTTTTGCAGTGCATTTAATCAATTAAGCACTACATTGATGTTACGAATTGCTTTAAAGGTAGTACGTAAAGGCATATTAACATAGGAATGAATATATACATTTTTATAAACTACTACAAGAGAAAGTTTTATTATGTATGTAACCGCAATATTTTTCTGAATTTGCAGCACGCACGTAAGAGTAATGCATCAACATGCAATTAAGCCTACACGTATAGGTAATTTGAGCATCATATCTATGTCCATATGTTGTGAACTTAGAAACTTAGATTAGAATCATATCAGCCCTATTTGTATATAATCTTCCCTTACTTTAAATGCATTTGTATCTGGTTGCGTATCATTATCTACAATAGTCTGTTTATTTTAGTATCATTTTATATTTAACTTTTAGTATATATTGTGTAGTCTAGAAGTATATCTGGTACTGAATTGTGCATTTATATCATATTGCACGTAACGCGTCTCCATCTTATGAAATGCGATACTCTTTTCATTTGTGATGATTGTCACCGTCTTTACACTGAAAACATGCACTTTCTTCAAGAGCCTTGTTTGCTCATTATTTTTATGAACACATAATAATGCTGTCAGCACTGTTATCCGAACATTTGGCTGGGACTTTGGACGCAGGAATAACCCTTGTGGTGAGTACCCTGGTCGGGAGCCTCTCAGCGGTGAGTAGTAGCAGTTAAAAGAATTTAAATAAAAGATTGAATTATTTTAAAGTTTGAAACATTCACTACCCCATCAATATTATTTTTCTACTCGAATGTAGAATGTACCAAAGTTGGAGGAAGAAACGAAAACTTGTATTTTTTTTAATTTAAATGTTATAATGCAAATCAACAGACAACTACATTAGATTAATTAACTACTACTAATTATTTTTACTTAGATTAATTTATTACTTCGTTTAAAGAAAAAAGCGAGATTTTACAACTTTTCTCTGCACTAGGATTTATTCCACTTTCGTAAATGTAGAGACATTTATCGTGTGCTTAAAAAAAAAACACTCTTTTGTGTTCGAAATCGTTCGCAATTTATGGAAAGTCATGTTGATGCCAATATGTAATGCTTGAACTCATTTGCTATTAAGTTAAGAGACCTCATTTGCTACTAGGACAAAATTTTACCATTTGTGCAGTGAGCTCAAGACCATTCACGATTTCAAGTAATTCTATTCTTCTGCGAATTTTCTCCAATCAGGGAAGTAATTTATATTGCCCATACTTATTTGCCACCAGATGAATACCCATTACTTTCAGAAGTGGTCTTTCAAGAAATTAATTTCGCTGTATTTTTACCCACGGTATCGTCCCAAATGCGGTCAAGAAGGGAAGAATGACATTAGTTGCGAAGGGTAAACGGGTGTGTTAGAGTTCATTAAGGGGAGATATATTGTAAAACAAAGATGTTTTTAGATCTCGTTCAGTATCAATAAATTCTGGAAAAAAAATTGAATGAAGTTACAGAGAGAGTTCACACCTATTTTTTACTTAAGTCAGTAGTTACCAATATATGCATCTGGATGTGCATGGTATCAGAATGGAGACAAATTAGATAGGACGCGAAAAATTGCGAAGCGCTTTGTTTTTTTTCATGTATTACTAAACAGTTTAATAATAGTAGTATGCACTTTTTGGGTTATTAATAGTGTTACGAATTTCACATTTATTTGGCTATTTATTTAGAATTGTAATTAGATTTGCTTCATGTTGCCTTAGCAACGCAGACGATTTTTGAAGAAAGCTACGTCGAAAAAAAAACAATAAAAATAAAAGAGCGCGTGCATTTAATGCTTAATAAATAATATCTCGTAATTACTGTTGCCATCCAGAAAAATCTAGAAAAATCGTGATTGTTCTATTGATAATTAAAAAAGCTTATAAAAGCCGAGGTGAAACACCTCATCTCAGTTAGTTGTTGTTGTTGCTCTTATACTTGTAGCTGTAAAAAGCGAACTGCTGTTTGTTTACTTAATGTTGTATTGATTGTAGCGATTTCGCTGTGAGATAGAATTATTTTAGCTGTTTTGAACTGAGTTTTTGTTAAACGTTTGAGATATTGTGATATTGTGCGAAGATCTGTGAAGAAATATTTCCGCATTTTAATTTATTTCTTGTGGAAAGAATAAATTTTTGTTTACTTTTTAACGACTTGTGCATTCAATATATAACGAACCCGTACGCACGTAACAATTTTTGGTGTCAGAAGTGGGATATTTT
>KK122261.1:140914-163656 GCA_000611955.2 Stegodyphus mimosarum
CAACAGAAGCCTACGGAAACACTCCAGGAGCTCGCCACGGATGTTGAAAAGCTGTCCCACCTCGCCTTTTCGGAGTGCCCGACAGAAACAAGAGAAATCCTGTCCCTGCAATACTTCATCGACGGCATCCGGGATCCTGAAATACAGCAAGCACTGCGAATGGCAGATGTGAAGGATATAAAAAGCGCTCTAGTGTATGCCATGAAGTTGGAAGTAGTTCAGCAAGCAACTCGTAGAGGTCACCACCCACTCAGAGCTGTGCGAGTCCACGAGCCAGTGGATCAGTTGATGGCTCGTTTAGATGATTTAACAAGACAAGTGAATGCCTTGCAGCGGGATATTGGTGATAAGAAACCGACAGTAAAGTGCTGGAACTGCGGTACTTTAGGGCACATGCGAAGGAACTGCCGAATATTCAAGAGCTCGGAAACTAAGACGGACGATATAAACAGAAAATTAAATGCCATGAGATGGAAAAGTAATGACAAAGAACCAAAATGCTGGAACTGCGGAGCTGAAGGCCACCTACGAAGGGACTGCAGAACACCCCAGAGCACGGAAAGTAAGATCATTTCCCAGCAACGACGCAAGAAGCAAATTAATGATCATATCGCGGAGCAGAGTTTGAGCGATAGTGAACAACCCCGTTTTAAAGCGCTCAAGATTTCTGCAGTGTGTGGCAAGAGTAATGGACTATCCATTAATGGGCATATCGACGGAGTTCCTTGCAGTATGATCATTGATACAGGAGCTAATGTTACCATAATTCGGAAGGATTTAGCTCAAAAATTTAAGGAAAAACTGATTTGGACGCCATCCTGTGTTACTCTCCAGACTGCGTCCGGCGAGAAAATTGATGTAGAAGGAAAGTTAAATGTGAACATCACCTTTGGAAGTGCCACCTACCATCACACAGCATATGTGGCGGATATTACAGACCCCTGCATACTAGGATTGGACTTTTTAAGGAAATATAATTTTTCCTTAGACTTCAAAAACAACAAACTGTTTTCAGCGTTTGAGGCCATGACTATCGATCCTCAGAAAGGATCTTCACCACGAAACGCCGACGTGTCGTCTGAAAGACCCTGCTCAGAAAGTTGCCGAAATCATACTGAGATCGAAGAGAAACCCGAGACTACCAGCAATTCTCCAGCCCAGATGCTCATCGGTCGTGATCTTCGTCTGCCTTGTGATTTCTTATCTGACCGCCTTGCAGATGCGCCTTCATCGCCTGAGGAATACATCCAAGATGTCCAGGCCCGGTTTGAAGTGAAGCACCGTTCTGCACGAAAGCGAGTCAGCTTGGCGACGAACAAGATGAACACCCGTTACGACACGAGAGCTACTGGCCATCGTTTCAACGAAGGAGACAAGGTGTGGTTATGGAGTCCGACTCGACGGAATAGACTTTCTCCGAAACTACAGTCACCTTGGGATGGTCCTTACACAGTCCTAAACAGGCTGAACGACGTCGTGGTTCGGATCCGTAAGTCATCGAACTCTAAACCTAAAGTCGTTCATTATGACAGGTTAGTTCATTACTATGGCCATAGTACGTAGTGTATATAGTTGTAAATAATAATGTAAATAGTATAAGACCATGGTCCTTTTTGTTATTTAGTATTTGATTTGTATTTGTTAAGTAGTACTATTTGATAAGTATTTGTGTTTAATAGCATTTGTATTTGATAGTATTTGAATTGTATTTGGCGTTGGATAGAATTTAATTTGCTGAAAGTCACTTATTTTAATTATTGTTTATTTTGTTATTATAAAGTAATGTTTATTATAGCACTGATGCTTTAGTTGTAAGTTTGGCTTCCTGTCCAGGGATTGTACTGCTTGGGACGTGCAGTCCTTGGGAAGGGGGCAATGTTACGAATTTCACATTTATTTGGCTATTTATTTAGAATTGCAATTAAAATTGCTTTATATTTTCCGTGCAACGCAGACGATTTTTGAAGAAAGCTACGTCGAAAAAAAAAATAACAATAAAAATAAAACAGCGCGTGCATTTAATGCTTAATAAATAAATATCTCGTAATTACTGTTGCCATCCAGAAAAATCTAGAAAAATCATGATTGTTCTATTGATAATTAAAAAAGCTTATAAAAGCCGAGGTGAAACACTTCATCTCAGTTAGTTGTTGTTGTTGCTCTTATACTTGTAGCTGTAAAAAGCGAACTGCTATTTGTTTACTTAATGCTGTATTGATTGTAGCGATTTCGCTGTGAGATAGAATTAGTTTAGCTGTTTTGAACTGAGTTTTTGTTAAACGTTTGAGATATTGTGATATTGTGCGAAGATCTGTGAAGAAATATTTCCGCATTTTAATTTATTTCTTGTGGAAAGAATAAATTTTTGTTTACTTTTTAACGACTTGTGCATTCAATATATAACGAACCCGTACGCACGTAACAATAGCATATTATCTCCTCATTAACTGAGAATTAAATTATTGTTCACAGATGAGTTTATGGGTTATATATATCTGTTTATTAAAATTTTATTATTACATTATTTTTGTCTAGATCTTTCTTCCCCCTCCTTTAGAAATATGTACATATAAATTATGAGACTGAAACGCATGACAAACACTGCTATAAGCAGTTCAGATCCAGTTCCAGTTAAACAGCAGTAATTGTTTCTGAAAAGAATCCTAGTTTTTATACTTAATCATCTAAAGAAAAAGAAGATTTTGTGTGGCTATTTAATTGAATATCAAAAAAAGCATATGATGGCTGGCTGACAAGGCCATGCTTTCGTGGAGAATTTTCTAGTGAAAATAGGCTCATATTTCCATTACATTTAAGGGAAACAACGAAACTGCTTACACATAGTGATGGGCCGTAGGGGAGCTGGTGCAATCCATTTGTTTAATTTGCATGTAATTTCCAAGTTTCTGCCTCTTTTTCTTTTCCTAGTTTATTTATTCAAAGAAAAATACATGTTACTTACTGAACTTCGTATGTTAGTCTGAACATCGATGAACAATATTTCTGTGACAATATGCTTTCTGACTGTGCAATCTATTTTTCACTTAGCGAGCTTGTACCGAATAAATTTATTCGCTGTTCTATGTAATTTCTGCAATATTTTGCAACCGTGATACTTTTGTAAATTAAAATTAAAATTTTATTTTTATTTTAAAGATATTTTCTTGTTTATTCACAAATGTTTGTATTTTCTGTTTTCTAAGAAGTAAAACATTTAATTAGATTTTGATACTTTGTTTTCATAAGATAAAGTACGAGCCCTTTGTTAACATTTTCATAGATCACTGAAGCTTACGCAGCTTGTCTATTCACACGGTTTGAAATTGGGAATGAATTACCAAGTTGATCATTCCATTCATTGGTCTTATCGACTTACATACAGTGAATCGAGTAAAGACGGAAATATCTTTCATAAATATAAAAGAGATGATAAACGCATATCTAAACAATAGTTTTAAAATATAATTTTGTACTCTTTGAAACTTTGAAGCTCCTTTTAAAGATTTATTAATTATAAATATAAATATATATATATATATGGAAAATTACTAAGGGAATAAGGTATATGCATCTGTCATTACGAGAATACGTATTTCTTATGTATGCTATAGGGCTTGAAAATATATTTAAATAGGATACTTAAATATTTTTCTTCAAATAAGTATGAGAATTTACTGACTACAAGCTTCTCACCGACTGTTGGCATCTATTCTCATTAACAAATGATAACATCCTGGGTACATCTGTGCATACATACATATTCATGTATGTAACACACACATTTATTCATATCCGAATGAAAAATAATTAAATGTTTTCATGGCATTAAAAAATTAACCAAAACGCAGCCACCTGCAATGTATTTGTAATTTCAAAAAAGGTTCTTAGACATAAAACGGGTGGAAGGCATTTTAGTTAAGACTATCTCTCAGATATTCAGATACTTCATATTCATATAACATGGCCTTCGAAGTACAAAACTTAAAATTTACAATCATATTCACTGATGTAACGAATATGTGTCTTTCTACCCCTGTGCCTTTAAAAACGATTCATTTGAGTGATAGTTATCATTTAATAATTCATTTTCTTGATAGTTATCATTTAATAACTCATTTTCTTAATACAAAATTGCATACATTCAAAGAATTCAGTTTTTCTATATTTTCCTGTCTATAAAACTGAATGCACAGAAGTTAGATGTTTAAACGGTCCCCCACATTTTTTCACAACTCTGAGCCCATAGACCCCTCTGTTTCTAGCACACGGTGTTTTCCTTTCTTTATAATTTACGACTTGACTGCAAATGATCGGCATTCTTACCCCTAACTGATAATTTTTCTATCTTATTTTCATCTTGTTCTAAGCTTCTTTATGTATTAGACTACACACGCTGAAAGAATTTCTTAATTAGTTCATCTGCATAATCCATTCATTCTATTAAGGAAATCACAGCATTTATTGTACGATACTGACATATATAGGTCGTAGCAGATATTTTACGACATTGATGTATATGCCAAACTGGGCACACTTGTGAGATACTGATATTAAACTCAAATGAAGTGGTAACGTAGTGAATTAAAGAGTGCAGTTTTTAATTACATTATTAGACAATAATTGCCTATCATAATTAATAATACCATAATCATAATGCTTAGCATATCATAATCACAATGTCTATCACAATCACAATGCTTGTCATGATCATAATTAATAATTGGTTTCAAACCCACTTTTCCCTATACCCTATACTCTATCATAATTAATAAAATCTTGACATGCATTGGGACCTTTAACGTTGACTTAAGTTTTATGCTTCTAGCTGTGTAGAAAGGAAACGAGAAAATTAATAAAAACAATAGGAAAATATCAATGACATTGAGGCATTCGAACCGCATATTATACAATAATATATGCATATTATACAATAATTGTATATGCTCAATAAAAACTACGTGATAAATTAAACTGAGCCCATAAAGCGTAGTATTTATAGTCCAGATAGTATACTGCTAGTCCTCTGAAATACACTTTAAAAAGTGAAGCATCCAGTTAAACTCTAAAGTTTGATTATGCATTGACCTGCAAATGCTTAGAAGTGTAATGTGTATGCAAATCATGTGTACTAGTACTACAATATTAAAAACACTATGAAAAAAGTATAGTAGTAAATTGTTTTGAAAGTTGGAATCGTGTGTTTTCTTGTTGGAAGCTTCAGTAGACCTTGTCGAAAAAACCGGTGGTCATTCGAGCAAGTTTCTGAGTTTGACAGAAACTCTCTTCCTTAGGCATACGGATTGTGATTCGTGTTGGATGAAATCAAGCTACGTTGCTGTGAATATGGAATAGGCGGGTAGAGTAGGAACAGAACACAGACGTGAGAAATGCACAAACCTTGTCACATGACTAGGCGAGACAGTATAAGATAGCATACTGTTGGCATGGTAATGATGGGTCTCTAGGCATCATCAAGAACTCTAACACAGGCCAGTTGCAGAAAGCCTGTACAAAGTACCAGGGCCGGTTGCAGAAAGCCTGTACAAAGTACATATCATTCAATCTTATCTGTAAGCAAACAAATTCTTCGTAAAGCACTGCTGTGATTACCATTAACTCCAACTGCAAGCGTATGCGAGTGCAAAAATACGCTGAACGCTGGATATCAACAAAGAAATGATATGACAGAGAATCTCGATTCTATCTTTTCAGAAGAATGTCGATTCTATCTGTTGCGTCGCGGTCGTGTTCAAGAATGGCGGCACCGCATTGACAGGCATTATGTATCATCATACTAGTACATACATGTTGTTGAGGGAAGAATACAAGTGTATGGGAAGATTACGTAATTAGGATGCCACGGGATTTTACTTATACATCTGCCTAATATGCATTGCCGATGCAAACAAGAACCATACTTACATCTGTGTAGTTTTGGAGCCTGTTGCACTTTCCTCTTTTCAAGGCTTAGCTGCAGCATGTTTAAAAGCAGCAATGCACGTGAGACGCAACACTCAACAATTCTTCATTTTCCTCTGTCGCAATGATCTCCTGAACCGTTTGTTTTCGTAATATGTCACTTATCTAAATGAGTCTCTTCGACGAATGGCAATACCAACCGCGATTAATTCACATGAACTTCGGCAATTCGCAGATGTGTGCATACAGCATAGACTGACATGTGCCAAGTACATGTACAACGCCTCTACCTTTCAATAAGGCCTACCGAATAAATTATTACGAGTCATGGCTGTTACTCAAAACACTGATTGATCTGGTTGTTAATTTTAATCAGAGTATCCTTGTACTTTATTTTACAGCAAATACACTTTTGATATCTGTAGTTTTTATATGGTGCTATAATTTAAATAAACATCAGTAGAGAAGCTATTATTTCTTTAAAAAGTAATTTTGCTTTTTTAATTGATGGCCATGTTAAGAATTATTGATAATTATTAATCGATTAGGGAATTCTCATTTTAAATGGTAGCACTACAGTTATCTGTGCCGATTTTTATTTATATTCTCACAAATGTTCACCAATTTCAGAGATGGCCATGTGTGGTAGGATGTACTGAGCAGATATTTTATTGTAGTTAAAAATTTACCATTAGAAATTCTTACCGTCCATCCACCACCATCAGTATCCATATCACAATATGCTTTCACGGATTCGCAACTCAAAATTCTGTTCTTAGGCCAAAGAGTATACACTCCACTAGTATTGTGACCACTCAACAGAACTTCAGCGCAATCCATAGGTCTCTCAGGAAGTTTCGGACATTGATCTATTGAAAGAAAAAGTGTTCATTTATATTTTGCATTAATTAATTACTACAATTGCCTATAATTAATAAATGAATTGAATAATACTGCCAATGAGGCATATTTATTTGACTGGCAGTTATCCTAAGAAATTTATGTTTTAATTAGTAGAAAATAAAGTTACTCTGTGCCAAATTTTGTATAATGATGCATTCTGTATTGTGGTTTTTAAACAGATGATTCTTAAATTGAAATTCCGTAAGAGAAAAAAGAATAAAACGGAAAGTTAAGCATAAAAAGAAAACTTCATGTATAAGGCTCTTGTTTTAAACTAACCAGTTATTATGTCTTCTTTTCGTGTTCCTCACCGGAATGCAAATTAGTTGCTTGTGTGTTTAAGCTGAAATGTTTTGGATACTGAAAGAAAGAGGGTTTTTAATATCTCGGCTTTCCATTCTCTCGCTGCCAATAATTTAAACTTACGCGCCGATAAATTATTGAGCCAGCCTGTAGCTCAGTACTATTTAACAGTGCAGCCTTAGACAACTCATCAACGTTTCATATTTATTTGACTATTTTTGTCGATTTGCATCACAAAAAGCTGTAGTTAACTGCAGTACGAGTCTTGACCTGTTTTGCTAAAAGCTTAAAACAAAGTATTGTAAAATCTTCGTAAGACTTTGTCGTACTATCTCACACATAACGATAACTCACCACGTGTCTATTAGGATTACAGGACTAATGTTCAGGTAAAAGACTATGTATAACCTCATATATGTATATTTCAATCATATCTTTATTGATTTCGGAGGCTTCTAAGCGAAATGAAAAATTTTTTTGCGTTATTTTTAAATAGATATTTTAAGATATCTAAGTAGAAGGTAATAATTAATTGTCTATTTTATGTTTATGATTGTTGTACGCTTAAAAAGAATCAGATTTTTCTGCCCATTCACTTCTGCTTGTTAAGATTCTAAGAATTTCCGAATCAAATTTTGACGTAAATGCATCCGACAAATCTCCCTTTAAGGATAATATACTTTATACATAATGACAAAATTTTAACAATAACATGCATTTTCTGATGCACATGCGACATCTCGAATAGAAACATAAGGTAAGTTTAATTCATAATTATGTTATTATCAAATTCCGTGTGCATTAGTTTAAAGTTAACCCTTCTCCAAATTTCCATAAACGCTTTATTTAATCGAAAAATATGTTTCTCTCTGAGTTCTATATTCATATCAGTTTCATTAACTCTTCTAATACCAATGCATTTACGAAACGAGGTTGCACAATTTGTAAAAACTTTCTTGTAGAGGATCATGTCGTATTATTTCCTTATAAGCTTAAAAACAAATGTCTTATCGCAGAATTTTAATATAAAACAGCATGATGCCTTTTCGTTCCTGTTAAAGCTCCTCCTTAAATAGGCGCGAGATTTAAAATTTAAATTTGATTAACATAATTGTATTAAGTGATAAACATGGTAGCATTGAACTTACGTGGTAATGTTTTGAATGGTGACGAAGGATCCCCATAATCTCCAAATTTTATTAAAGAATCGTCTTTTCCTTCTTGTATTGTATCGTCATTGAAAACAGTTTCAAATTCCACAAAAAGCAGCATGCAAATCCAGGAGAGCAACCTGCCGGAAAAGAAAACTACATTAATTTAAATTATTGAAGGCAAATGCCCTAAGATAGTATTTTACATTGTTTCTGTGAATGATTCACTTTTAACATGTTGAAGCTTTCACATTCCAGTTTCTCCTACATTCCCACGTAATAATTGATTATAATCGAAATCTGTTAGGTCTGAATTTACAAGCACTGCGTTCTATTAAAGCATTAAACGTATGACTTAACTTTGTGCATAATAAGTACGCTTGCTTTTCGGCTGTGGAGCCTCTTCACTTTCTTCTGATGCGATATTCACCCTAAAATCGCGCTAAAATTATCCAAAGCAATAACGTCGTGTACATAAAAATGTGAAGAATCCGTGTCACAAAAATCGTCAGAAAGATAGCAAGTAGAATCTCTTGCACTTTTAAAGTATTGCAGTATAAAAAAATCGTAGGACTGAGTGATGCAGCAACAAAACTTAGCCGTTCTGAAACGTCGTCTTATGAAAAATCGAGGTAGCAAATAAATAAATACCATATAGTACTACAACTGATATCGCTTACATTGTACAATCTTCAGGTTTATTTCCGAGCAGGAGCCGTGGAAAGTGCGCAGTGCCCTCACCAGGCTCATTTTTCACACATTCGTATTGTTAGCCGCATGTGCTTTCAATTACGGCATGAAATTTCGTGGTAAAGAGAGAGAAAACCTTACATCCTTCCCCATTTAAAGGGGTACTGAAGACTGGGGACTTAATAATTAAACGCTGGCTGCGAGCAGCCGTTCTCCAAACCCCCTTTATACAGTTATTTAGAACTTTTCTGAATCAGGAAAGTAAAACAACCTGCTCATTTATCATATTCCAGCTTACGATTATTCACCGAACCACACGGATTTTGAACTTTTGCAGTTCATTCAAACAGTTGGTCTATCCTAACTGGTTTTCTCAATTCGATAAAATCTTAGATATGCGGCAAAATTCTGAGCAATAAATTTCTATGACTTCCGCCCTAGGTTTTCTCCTATGTCCTTTGTCATTTTGACTTTCTTAGATAAAGTTTATTTCCATTCATTAGATATTTCCCATGCAATTGTGATTCCAATTTCGTTTTGTCTGCGACCTCAGGAAATGCTCTTAATAGTGCAGCTTTCAATACCTCAAATTTATAATTGTCACTACCAGGTTCAACTAACAAAAACGTTTTCAATGTCCTTGCACAAATTCAACGCTTCGTCTCGTATCGGGGCGGCTGCTATAGCAAATTTTAAAATTATACCGGGTATAATAAATAAATTTGAGCTTGGTAATAATAAAAAATAGCCACCCGAACTTTCTATGAAAGTTACTACTGATCTCTACCGTCGAAAGTGATAGCTATCTTCATAGACGCTGGCATACTATCTAAAACGTACATAAACTCTTCCACAGGCCTTACTGGTGTTGAAGAAACTTTGCCAAAGTACTCATCGACGTTTTAAAAAAGCTCGTTTTTGAAATATGTAATGATTTGATAGCTCGATAAAAACAAGGAATATTTTCGCGCTCATTTTTTCAGATTTTTGGATTAATTAATGTCTAATTGAGTAATCAACAAGAAACCCTAGACACCCTAAAAGAAAAACCATTAGACATTATTACTAAGTACAGCAATCAAGTGAATTTAAGTAATTAGCTATTAATCCTTTTCGTTATGATTTATAAATAAATGTTCTTAAAATTACACGACGAGCATTCAGTAAAAACAAGTTCTTAAGTTCTAGGTTTGCTCATGATGGATATTAAATTAGTACAAAACACAATTCCATCATTCTTTTAAAGTGAAATAAAAGAAGGAACATATTCCAATTTACTCTTATTAGCTTGTCGAATCGTTGTTAAATATTGACAGTCAGTTAGATGAATTAACAACGAAATTATTAGTCCCGATTTAGCTTTTGCATAAGAAGGCATAATAGAAAAAAGAATTAATAAATGCATATGTGCAGAGAGATAGATACAGACAGAAGAGATATGATAGCATATCTCTTCCTATGATACCATCAAAAGATCATGATTGGTAAAAGATGATCCCAGAATGGGTAGACCAACCGACTAAAGACATATAAGCACAATTCAAAGAAACTTTTTGTGTGGGGCGTGTTTAATCAATCGTTTGGCTATTGAACCCGTCGTTTATGAAAATCGTAAAATTATATTTCAGTAAAAGTAGAAAATTTAACATGTGGGTAAAAAGAAATTAATGAATATATTCAAAAAGAAAATTAAAATACTGAAACTCCTCCTCCACACATGCCTACATCCTTCATTTATTCCATGGCAAATTAAACTTTATGTTCTAAATTTCCGGGAATGATGATAAATGTAAATTATGTAGATAAATTTTAAATGCTTAAGCTGATTAATTTGTAAAATATGAAATATAAAGTATTTTATTTAACTCACTAAACTGTCTCAATGTAATGTGTAAATTTTCTTTGCAAGTCGCCCAGACGGTATAGTGGTTATGGGAGCCTGACTGCGATACTGAAGGGCCTGTGTTCGAATCCCGGAGAAGGCATGGATGTAAAATTGTCTGTTCCTTCATAGGAAGTAGCGGTGGCCACCTATTAGGTGCCCCCACAATAAAATGGTCATCACTTCTGGCCTTAGTAGTGGCCAATGCCGTTATAGGCAAGTGCCCGACATTCATAAAAAAAAAAATCTTTGCAGCTCTTAAATCTAAGTTTTTAGTTTTGGTTTACATTGATTTATCAGAGCTTCCATTCAGACATAAGTTTGTGTTTTTACTCTAATTTTTACGTAACTCTGGCAAAAGAATTAGAAATTATTAAACTTTACTTTAAATTTCCACACAATATGGCGGAATATTTGACTTGATATAACTGGAATTTTGAAAATTATTAAGAAACGACAGATTTAACAATCAGAGATCTCACATATAACAATAACAATTTTTAGCTGACCTTATAAGAGGACTGTGCAGGTGTTATTTGAGGCAGGGCCTAATTTTGGTTTTCTCCTCTCCGCTTATTAATTATTAATAATAGGTACAATTTTCTGTACTCAGCATATGTGACATTATGGCCAACATAATAATCAAAGACAAACACTTAGCCAAAGAGTTTGCCGATATTGATACGAGTACGTTGAATATCTATACCCATTTTCTTTCTCAAGAACTATCTGAGAAATGATTCTCTGCGTATAATGGTAATCGAAATATAAGTTTTGGGCACAGATGGAACTTATATATTCTACAGATGGCTTTAAATAATTTCTAAACTGATTCATTGCCTAACAAAACACCAGACTTGCGTCACGTATTTAGCTCGATTCCGCAACTGAGAGATACTTCAGTGCATCTGTTACATCACAAGCGTAACTGACCATTAATTCCATATATTGCCTTTACGCTAATAAGCCTTGAAGTAAAATATTTGTAAATTTTATTTTAAAACATAAAATTCTGGCAACAGATTAAAACTTTATTTTAATTACGTAACTGATTTCTCTGATTAATCTATAACTGTACCATAAAGTTTGGTACTACTCTGAGGTTGACTCAATGATATACATCTTCATTCAGGACACTGTCTCGAATCTGTACTTAAAGAGCCTACATTTACTGCACACATAGAGAATTATAATTATCAAAGCTTCCACAATCTAGCGGATGGATGAGTCGTGCATTTTCTAATTACTTCTCATGCAAACATACAGTAAGAATCCCCGAGTTTTGATATTATATTAAAGTTTTTTCAATTGATTTCTACAGTTTTCTCGGAACAGTAATGTATGGATATCTCTCAAGATTATCTAGAACCATTTTTCATACCGTTCATTCTATTCGTATTCGGAATATTGTGCAGTATTCTACTATGTTCCTCTTTAGAATACATCTTTTGTAGAAAATATTCCTGTGTTACACTTTGTCTTATTTATCTGCACAATATGTTTTTCTGCAGCTTAATCGACAATTAGATGATTTATGTGCATCTAACTTGTATTTATACATCATCATCAAGTATGTATATTGCTAAGTTTTCAATTTTGTTGATAGTGCAATTAGCAGAAGCAGAAGTTAGGAAAATATCAGGCTAGAGAAAATCTATTGGTACTTAGGAAGTAGAACAAGCAAGGTTTTTTAACCTGGCAAAAATTATGAACAGTGATTGTTGGAATTGTTTATATGAGAAACATTTTAGCAAAGTAATAAGGTTTGTTCAGTGTTCAATATCACTTTCGCCTACTTGACGATTCTTCTACAATTCTGACTTGTAGTGTGTTGAGCTTTTTGCGCTCCAGAATTAATATAAAAACGATTCTAGAAGTACTTTACACATACAAAATTGTTTAAACTAGATGTTTCCTGTACTTTCGATAAATTTACGTCGCTGTTTTCAACAAATCTGAACATCGAGTATCTTTTTCGAGTATCCTTTCTGCAAAACCAAGAGGAAAGTAAAGACCTGAACATGTTCTTCTTTCAAATGCATGATGTAATTCTACTACTTGTGGTATTATTTGTCTCATAAGTCCATATTGATTGCGAGTTCATCTCATTTGTAATAATTCTTTTTAATGAAATATTAACTTATTATTTTAAAAACTTTCTTTACTAATGAAAACAGAATAGGGTTATAATTCAAAATAACGTTTGCGTGAACGTAAGATATTACTGGATTATTTTACAAATATATGAAGGATAAAATTCACAGTTCTTGAAAGTAATCTCATTATTCGGTGAAATTCTTTCTTTGCATTTTTCGTATTCCAGGGCATTACGTATGTTCTCTAACCGTTAATTAGATTGGAACTAATTTTTATCAGCTCTGTTATATATCACAAAAGCTAGCACTTAAAGTATTAACGTAAATTTTTTTGCGTATAAAATCTTTGCAAGAATAAATTTAGCAAAAAAAATTTGTCACGGGGTTTTGAGTTTCTGCATATCGTTTCGGCATAAACAAATAGGAAAATATAAACTCTAAATACAGTCTTTTCGTTCAAATAAGAAAGCTAGTATCCAAGTACATTTTTTTTGGTTATTTGTGACGCCTAGTGCAAAGAACAATAAACCTATAACTTACTTATAATGAAGCATCTTGATGGCCAGATTTCAAGACAGCAGCGTAGTTTATTGCAAATTAATGTTATGTTACTTAGAGATACCACTTCTTTATATCCACTTTAAATTTACGATTATGATATATTTATCATTTAAAATATTTCTGTAGATATGATAATTTGTTCTTTCGAAATGTTTCATTTAAAGTGTGCAATTCACGTGTACTTGAAAAGTGAAAATGAAATTGTTGTAGATAATAGAAGATAATGATATCGGGTATCATTTAATATTCTTTCGCTATCATTTAGACTTGTTTGTAAAGTGTTAGATAACTTTTAATCAGTTGACAAGTGAAGTTTCGTTAGCATAATTGAAAAATAAGAATAGTTTGTCAGGCTCATGGAATATCTAACACATGCTTCTCTTTTTCTAATTACTTTTAGTAATCATGGAATAAATTTCTTCAATTAGAATTAACAATAAAATTTTCAGGAAAGAGTTTTTTGCTATATTAATTTTGATGTTAATGAAACAGAACTAATTGAAACAAAGTTAAATAATAAAATTAATTTACGCTTTTTTTTCACGATAACTAAACATTTAATGTGCATTTGAAGTTGCTGTTCTCTGCAGTTTATTCAGTTTCTAATATTGCCTTTATACTAATCGTATAATAATTCCTATAAGTTATGGTGTACTGCAATAGATTTACTCTACTAATCTCTCTCAGGTTTTTACTGTTGGAGTAATGGAACACGTGAAAAATGTGTACATTCACTTTGTTAGAGCATACTATACAAATAATTGGTCATGAAACACGGTATTAAACACAAGGATATACAAATAAGAAGAGAACTTTATCATCAAACCACTAATCATGTCCCTTCAACATTTTTGGGGTACTATAACTGCTTAACTGTTCTTTATGAAAAGATGAACAATAGTTTGTGGTAGATTAAACACTGAACTAAATCTCTAATCTTTAATTGCTATTTCTCCTTTTGCTTGCGAACAATACTGTATTTATTCTTTAAAAGATCTAAATAAAACTGTGAGTGATACTTATTGTAATTTTTCCATAATTGCGCCTGTTACATAAAAGAGTTAGTAAAAATGTCTCCATCTTGGAACCAGGGCACATCTCGATCATTTCCACTTTCGAAGATTCCACACATTCTCTTAAGAACCAGACAGCAGATTTCCTCACATAAATTTATCACTGATACATTTGATTCCAGGGTTCGTTAACCTTTTACACTTATTTTACCGAAGCTTTCTTCAGAGTTTTGAAGCATCGTTACACATGTCAGTATCAAAAAACAGTTACCTCTTCTACGGAAAACAATGCCAATTAATACTAAACATTTATTAATGAGGTTAAAAAAACTATTGAAAAGAAACGTATTAAATTATTTACTTGCCTTAATGAGAACCTTAACCTTACTTATCTTTGTTTAGTTACTGCAAGTCGGGACTGTACTTCGACACTTCCAGCTTCACACATGCTTCCGAATATGAAATTATCAGGCGACTTATGTGCGGGTTCCAGACATATTTTATGTGTAAAAGGAAAACCTACTCACATGTGTATCTGGATCCGAAAGCAGAAAAGAGAGCAAATGCTACCTTCTTCAAACACGCAAAAGTTTCTGGCATAGATGCTTAGCGCTTAAGGATTGCTGCACAACATTTTGAACTATCCTATTCAAGACATTTGCATAATTGTGAAAATATTGTTGTACACAGATCGGATCCCTTAAGTTCTGCATGTTCTATTTCAAAATCATCAGCGTCATTCATTCAAAATGGATAGATCAAATTCATCAGAAGTAAAATCCACCAAGCTAGGTTTGACGAAGTAAGAAAAGTTTGAAAGTTTTGTCATCGCATTGTAATTTTATTTGACTGTTTCTACCTATTGCAAGACCTCATTTGTGTTACATTTCAGGATAGCTGAGTGAACTTTTATAGTTGGGAAATACTTGTAATTTCTGTGATGACATCCTCCATGAATATATCTGATTTTGATATGAATCCACGACAACATTCGTAAAGTTCTAATGCTTTGTCGGCCCTCACCTTGAAAACCCTTGTTTAACATAAGATATTGAGATGTGTTGCAATGTCAACAAGAAACCTCAACTCTCACAGGAAACCTTCGTCATTCAGTTCTGCAAAATGCAATTATTTTTCATCAAGGAAGAGCTTGATTGCATCCAAGCATGAAACGAATATGTCCAGCACCTCAATACGGCTAAGTTAGAGACCATTTCTATACAAACAGAGATCACCGTATTTGCTCTGCATTTTTTTTTCAATAATGAAATGAAGAGTCTATGTGTCAGCGCGGAGCACAACATAGTGGAATATACTAGCCTAACAATAGTTTCCTTCAGAGCATTCAATTGACGTTCAAAGAGCTAAAGAGCTTTGCCACACTAATTCTGTTAATGTATAATCCAATGCAAATTCAAACTCTGACGACCAATATGATCTTCAGAAAGCTTTATAAAACTTTTAGTCGAACTAACTAAAGCAAAAGCACCATCAGTGGTAGCACAAAATACTTTTTGACGCCAATATTTTATTTTTCAAAGGAACTCATAAACGCGAAACTCATGTCCGTGAAGTGGGATCAAGCGACTCAGTTTTTCATAAACACGGTGGCCAGGATATTGAGCCACTACAGCTGACTGCGACAAATGATTCATATCCAGTGGTTTTATCAACAACGACACTGAAGACAGAAACGTTTTGTAAACAGCTTGTTTGCTTTTCAGATATAGCTTCTGTCACACATCTTTCCATAGATTTGGCAGAAGGAAAGATTTCCCGAATACCGAACAAGTTTTTTTGTTTATTTAGCAAATCATGGCGCTTTTCCCTGGAAACCTAGAAGCAACCAGGTATTATGTTCTTAATTAATATGGTTAATGTTTTCGATTTTTTCCTTGGAAGTTTGTATAAAACGCCTCGTGTTTAGTTTGGATGTGTTTTTCTACCCTTTTTTCACCATACTTTCACAACACAGAACACACACTGCGCGATAAATCCGTATGTATCACCCGTATGAACTTATGTTGTACAAATCACTCATCCAGGAAGCTTGAAAAGAATGAACATCTCATTTGAGCTTTTAGTGGATATTGTGTGCTCTTAAACTGATACAAGGAGAAAGCATAAGAAAATATACTCGTTAGGAAACTGAAAATCAGATTCCTTCTCTCTCGCCGCGTCAGAGTGTGTGACCTCCTTGAAAACAAGCGCAGTAAAACTGTGGGCTGCAAACTGCATGCAGTAATTCATATCGTTTGAAATTTAAAGCCATGCAGTTTTAGGGTTCTTCTGTATCTACAAGCTTGTATCAATGTCCTGCAGAACCCAGTAGACTTGAAGCAAGTTAGCACAGAGAGTCTGAAACAAAGCACAGAGAGTCTGAAACAAAGCACAGAGTTCAAAGAAAACTTAAAAATTACCTTTTTTACTTGAGTCTTAATTTAACAGAAAAGCACAGCTAGTGTTACAAACGAATTTCCGGCTTAGTAAAGTGTATTTATGACTATCTGAGAGTCCGTTTGAAATTTCTTCAAATTAATAAAAAAACAGGTATATGAAGTTTTTATTGTGGGGGGGGGGAGATCATTTCGCTTGTCTTTTAAGATCGTCTCCCGTGCCACGTTCGGCACGTATGACTGAAGTTGCGATCCCTGAATTAATTTATCGACTGAAGATGAAGAAGGAAAATTAAGTGATCAAGATGTAACTGTAACTTAAAGATTAGCACGTCAAGAAGTAAACTGCAACTTTTCCTTCTCTGTCGCCATACTGCTGTTGCTTAAATCCAAATGTTATCGCCATCAACAACTCGCAATACACAACGTCTACTTTATTGGCACGTTTCCTGCATCAATTTGTTTGGACTTCATCAAGCTCCCCTCAGTTATTAACTGCAATTACGCAAAAGGCGAGATAGATGATGAAGACTGATATAGGTATTGCGTATATTCTTTTTCAACATATTCCTGCAAAATACTCTGACGTTTCACCAGTGTACTATTGTGAATTTTGTCTCTTTAAATGAGCTCTTTTTAGACGCATATACATGATGGATTCTGGAGACTAATAGAAGAGGAATAAGTCAATCACCTGTGAAAATTTTACGAGATTTTCTGTGATGGACATCACGATGCAGACTTATAATCAAAAAAGGCCATTAGATCAAACATCTAAAAAAATACTCCTTACATTTTAAGCATTAATTAAATGGCTCCGAAATTGTTCTAGTGTGTGTTTAAAAATATTTTTTAATTTCGTTCCTCACTAATGTGATTATTGGCATAATTATTGACAAATATAATTATTCTCAAATGTAAATACTCTTTACATTTTAAGCATTAATTAAGTGGCTCCGAAATCGTTCTAGAAATGTGTAAACACTCTCTGTATGTTTTAAGTATTTTTAAATTTTGCCGCTGTTGGCATAGAAAATAATCTAGGTCAATAAAATTTCTTTTCAGTGGCTTCGCAAACTTTGCATGTAAGATTATCGAAATATTTATGTCTAACTGATTAAAGCATGGATATTTTGGTATTCGAATTTTTTCTCCACAGGCACAATAGCGAAAAATTTTCTCTTCAGAGAATCGAGTCACTTAAACATTTGAAACTCTTTTCATAAAATTACCTAGCTTAAGTTAAGAGTTTTTGCAACTGGAAGTTCATTTCCAGGAATGTAGCCATTTTTAACATATATCCTTATGTTTACACATAGCAAGTGATATACTGTCTTTCTGAATCATAATTGTTAATAAGGACCCAATTCGTGCATTTTAAAATACATATTAGTTTTGAATTTCACATTTTTTTAACTCCTTCGAAATTTCGAATACTCTGCCAATTGTTTAGTATTTTACGCAACCGAATATCAAGAATGAACCCAATTCTCTGGGTTTAGCATGTATTTGATATTTCTCCCCTCGCGTCTCGTCTTGACCACAACAATTTAATTGCTTTATTGTTTATAAGTAATTCCTCCCTATTCCTCTACTGTATAATTTCAACTGCTGTTTGTGATCTTCAATACTTGAGAAGAATGACTTCTTCCAGCTGAATGATACTTAAATAAAGAAGTTTAACTAGAAATTTAACACCAATGAGCACAAATTAAAACATAATCGATATCTGCACTTTCAGTGGTGCTCCTAGTTCTGGACACTACATGTATACTAGTTATCATAAATTAAGGAAAAATCACGATTACTGAAAAAGTTATATGCAGAATTTTATGAAACTTACCCACAATATACAACACATAGTAAGGTATCAAATAACAGAAAAAGAAACTACCAGACAATTATGGTAGTATAGAAATTAGCACATGTATAAAATGAACAAATCGAAGGTGTCAGCTTGCTATAGGAAAAGTACCTTCAGTATGGAATATGGTCGCCTTTAGAAGCAATACAGCACATTACAGTGATGTGTGACGCTTTGAATTATGCGGTCTTTCAGTTCCATAGGAAGCGAGAGCCATTGCTCTTGCAAAGCAGTTGCAAGCGATCAGAGCCATTGCTTTTGCAAAGCAGTTGTAAGCGCCGCAAGGCTCTGGGGGGCAGATTGAGAGCAGCTAGACGTCTCCGTAAAGCATCCCAAACGTGCTCCATAGGATTCAAGTTCGGGGATCGAGCTGGCCACTCCATGCACATAATTGTTTCCTGTTGAAGATAATCATCTACGATGCGAGCCCTGTGTGGTCTTGCGTCGTCGTCCTGTAACAGGAAAGCAAAAATACTAAAATGAAATTAAAAGCCGTTCTGGGCTAACGCCCTACGAGCTAAAAAAAACTCCCACCCACACGCCAAATTTTTATTTTCCGGGAAATACGGTGAATTAATAAGAGCGGGTTAATTTTTCTTTCCTTGGAGGGCTAAAAAGCATCACCCTGCTCGTGCACGTGCCACGCTAATGACTTCCTACCGAAGAAATCTTGCACACTTTTTGAATGATATAACCAAACGCGAGGAACTGCCAGTATCACCTATAAAAAGAAGCCTTACGTTTATTCTCACCTTGTTACAGGATCGTATTCAAGGACAAATTCTGCTTGATGTCTAGAATTATACTGACAGGGCATCGCAATCAGAAAATCTTGGACTCTTCCCTCTTTATTTTCAAAGTTGCACTTTCCGTTAAAATTTCTTTCCATATCCTGATACCGCTTCAAGAATTCTCACTATTCTTCTTGTGACGCTACGTTAAACTAGAAGGTCATATAAACAATATTGCTTTTACAGGTGAGAACAGTAATCACTTGACGTGAACTGTGCAATTTTGGAATTCAAAAATAAATTTCAAATGTAATACGCACCTAAAAAATGCAAGAATTGGGTGCTTATTAACAATTATGAAACAATACACTACACTTTCCAAATAGCGGCTTTCATTCCTATTTAATTAATTAGTTAGGAACTCGAGCTTTTGGACTTTGCATGATTTTGTATAACTTACCATTTTCTGCCAATAGCTAAAATTTTAAATAACCCTAATTGGTCAGGCTTTCTAAACGAGGAAACATAAAATCAGCTATGCCTTTACTGAGATTCGTCTTCTATTATATGTGTAGCCTTGAACTATATCACCTACATTTGAATTTAAGGTTATCTTATGTTAATTTAAATACCCATAAGTAGCGAAGGTTCGTCTATAGCACAAGTAGCACTTTTTGTTAATTTAAGACTTAAATTAAAAAGATTATTTTATCCTTCTTGAGACCTGGTCATTTGTTACAGACTAAAAGTGCCATCGGTTGTCTTATTACTTGTTGTTCCAGTGTGGGCAGGAACCCAATAGGGTTTTACCCTGAGATTTGTTTGCCATAGCGACGAGGTTATTTAATTATGATAAAACACACGAGAGACTAAAGAGAGGAATGTTTTTATGCAGGACTGATTTTCTAAATGGTCTGTGTAAATGATATACATAGGGAAGACCATGGAGACATCCATGCAGACAGCATGTTCACTGAGGTTCAAGCCCGGGTCAAACTACTAGTATTTCGCACTCTTAACCATCCGGTTATTGGTGGGCTTCCATAGCAATGAGAGGATTCCGTATGGCTTTCATTATTGGATTTTTTTATCGGTCCCCTTGAATGGCCTGCATGCGAGAAGCAGAACCTGTATATATGCTTTAAAATTCGCCATTCACAGAGGCACAGCAAAATGTTGCTTTCAAAGCAACCAACTCGGCTTGAAAGATTGAGTTGTGTGGAATTATCTTGTCTAGGCTCTGATAAGTTTATCACCATTCACTATGCAATATCCGCTGTCGGTTCCAATCTTCCCTTTGGAGTCACAATATACACTGCCATGATCCCCAACGCGACCGGCGAGTTACAAGCAGTAATAATATTAAATTCTACGTGAAAGTAAATTAGCTGTGGGACACAGGATTCATACCCTGTGTGAACACAAGCTTTGTGCCAAATTTTGACATTTTTTTTTTCAGTCTGAGGATACGAGCTGTCAATCTGCACCACAATGTGCAATGGTAAAAGTTTTGCCAGAACACTGAAGGCATTAGTGGGCGATGTCCGGTATCCTCGATGAATGCTTACAAGATGAGGTCTTTAGACCGAGGTCAAAAGATTCTGCTTCCTAAATGCAATGCTTACGCTCCATATGGAAGACCCGTGCAACGCCATGCGCTTGGCAACTGCTATAAACCAAATTAAGCATCCGCAACGCGCATACCTTCCCTCGATTTGGAGTTTAGTTCTGAGCATCTAGTTAGATATATTCTATATTCTTTCTTTCATTTCCTTCAGATGAAGAATCTAAGACACAATATCGTCAAATTCACTCCATGATAATTCATCTTCCGCACTATCTGATTGTTTTTACGATAGAAATTGTCGCATGGTTCTCGTACATGATGTGTGCCATGACAGAATAACGTTCCTTTTACTTTGGCGCAAGAGATGATTCATTAAGCACAGCAGGCTATCGAAATTCAGAGCATCTGAACACGCTTCCCCGGTACTATACGGATAGAGATGATGATCTGCTGAGAATTGTACTTATCAGTCTTTTTAATCCTCGCCAGTTATTCATATTTATTCTTACAGCTGGAAACATGTCACAAAGTCTTTGTAGAAAAAGGGTAGTTGTGAAGTCCGTTATATGGCTAAAGCACACACACACACGCACACACATATATATATATGTATGAAATAATAAAAACAAAAGTCTGAAGTAATGACCAGCAGGAATTTTAACGTCGTAGAAGTGTTGATCCATAACGAATAGGAAATTAGAGGCGAAGGCATATTAAATCTTCATTTTTTATTTCAGCTTGTTGTGGCCACAATCAACTTGGCACATATAATGTGCCTATTCCAAAATAGCTCAAATTTTAGATTATTTTTCAGTAAGAAAGAAGAAAGTAGCAGACAGCAGTCCAACTAGACCGAAGCGTAAAGAGCAAGTGCGTTACGTTGAGGGTGAAATCCCAATTCAGACTGAGTTAGTTTTGGTTTACAATGCATTTTGATTGGACAGTTAATACTTCTGTAAAATTATTATTGGTTACTTGACTTTTAGTTCCATTTACATCATCAGAATTATGTAAGAGTCATATGACAGGGATTGATCTAGAAATGACGCAGTGCAGAGAGAGGTTACTATTTTTAGAATTGAGAAGGGAAATTTACGTTGTTAATTTAATCTTAGACATATTCTTTATTTTTCTTACATATTCCCCCTCGTCAAGGAAAGAAAGGCGTAGCGACAAAGAAGCCTTTTTAAAGGAAAATCGTTAAAGCGAATGAAGAGAAATAATTTGAAAAAGTACCAATTTTGAAATTTTGACCAAAAAATACATTGCAAAATATAAACTTATATAATTTATGTAGAATTTTTTAGATAATATTTTAGAGTCCTTTAAAAATTCAGTCCAAACGTTTTTGTAATTTGCAGTCCATATAATTAAATTTCTTTAGCGAAGTCTTTGTAAAGCTTTGAACACAATATATCACAGTTGAAAAACCTTTGCACACATATTACTGATTTTGAATAATCAAAATAAATTTCAAAATTTTCAGAACACATCTAATTTTCATTCTTATAACTTATATTTTAACATCATAAATTTGATAATAGTATTGCTAAAATTATGGTTTTACCAATATTGTCTTTCATTTGCAATTTCTGAATTTAACAAACTGAAAGGCCTCGCAATACTTTTAAACAAACATATCCATCATTAGGGCTAGCCTCTTGAG
>KK122261.1:165037-186363 GCA_000611955.2 Stegodyphus mimosarum
TTAATTTAATCTTAGACATATTCTTTATTTTTCTTACATGTATATATATTATATAAGAAAAATAAAGAATTAAAAGATTAAATTAGCAACGTAAATTTCCCTTCTCAGTTCTAAAAATAGTAACCTCTCTCTGCACTGCGTCATTTCTAGATTAATCCATGTCATATGACTCTTACATAATTCTGGTGAGGTAAATAGAAAAAATCAAACAGACAATAATAATTTTACAGAATTATTAACTATCCAATCAAAACGCATTGAGAACTAAAACTAACTCAGTCTGAGTTAAGATTTCACTCTGAACACTTGCACTTGCTGGCTACGCTTCTACCTAACTGGACTTCTGTCTGCAGCTTTTTTCTTGCTGCAAAGTTATCAAATACGTAAACCTCTTGAAATAGGCAGAAATAATGTGCCAAGTTGTTTCTGGCCGCAATATGTTTACTGAAAATAAAATAAAGATTTAATCTGCCTCGACTGCCAAATTTCTTATTCAGTATGAATCGTCATCTCAGCATTCTACGACATCAAAATTCAAAACATTACTTCTTTTGTTTCTATTATTTCATATATATATACATATACACAATACAATGCTATTACAAACACGCAGATATTTATATGAAAGTAGGTACTAAGCATGGCAAATATTTAATACACATATAAGGAACGCATTGATACTGATACTTGAAACATTTCACCAAATACATATCATTAGAAAAATTTGAATGCTTCTAGAATATCCGTATATTGGTGCACCAAAAGTACATAAATGCACCGTATTCATCACAATGCTTTACTTTCGCACCCACCGGTCATAGTTTAAAATAATTCTAATATTTGGAATTTCTAAATTAAAAAAAACGATTTTGTAAAAAATTACGAAATCTAAAATTTTCTTACGATCCACCGGTTGCAATATTTATATTTAGGAAAACATTTAACTTTGTATTAAAAATAAAATACAAAAAGTCTTATTCCCGTACAAAAATTGATCAATTGACAAAAAAAAAATCAAATTATTCTAACAGCATTAAAATAATTTTAATATTATTATTCAAATAATAAATATTATTAGAATAATACTTATTATTATTCTAATAATATATTTAATATTATTTGAATATTAATAAATTCTATTGAATTAATCCCTAAATAAGTTACATTTAACCAAAAATAAACAAACTATAAGAACTATTCAAGCTTTCAGACAAAGCATTCTAAATGACATACAACCTGAAAATAAATAGAAAGCCTATTTCTTTTTATTTATTTAATTATATATCTGTTTATATAAACACTGCACACACACACAAAAAAAAAAAAGGACAGTTCTATATCTCCCGTTCTACTGGGCCGATTGACAAAATTCAAATTGCGTTTTCCATGTCTCGAAAGCGCAACTTAAGATATGTATTAGTTTTATGTATACAATTGTTCTAACATAGGCAATTTGTCACAAAATCAGTCTTATTCTGAAATAACATACCAATTTTTTTTTCCATACTTCGATTCTACGACTCAAATTATGCCTAAATATTAAATTTTTGTAAAATTTAGTGCAAACTTTACTGAGAAATTCAAAAATTTAACTTCGCGAATTTTTTTCAGTTTGCGCCAAGAGTAATTCACTTGCAAACCTCTTAATACATAGCAACCTATTTTCCTATCCCTCCCATTGTGCAGGAGCGGAAAGAAAGTCGCATCGTTCCTACCTTTTTACATTGTGGATGAGTGGAAAAAAAGTCACATCGTTCCTACCTTTTTACATTGTGGATGAGTGGAAAAAAAGTCACATCGTTCCTGCTTTCAAATAATTTTAACAAAGTGCGTAAACCACATTTTCGTTATTATAGCTTGTAATAAATACACCAATAATTCCGTATATCTTCGGAAATTTTAAATAAAAAGCTCTAATTTTTCTGCAGGTATGCTTAGAAATACATTTACTTTAAGATAATTGGAAAAATTTTATAATTCAAAATGTTTTTCCAAAAATTTATAAAAATACAAATTTTAAAAATAAATCATAAAAAATGGGTGAGTTTTTTTTGGAGTGAACCTAAATTTCGAACTGTGAAAGAAGGAATCAAATAAGTGTAATAAAAAAAGAGATATTAATAAATACATTCCAAATTTAACTAACACTGAGAAGATAAAATTTTGAGAGCTAATTTTTTAAAAACTACTTGTGCGATTTTTACAAAACTTGGCAGTTTGGCATAATTTGAGTCGTAGAATCGAAATATGGAAAAACGTTGGTATGTCATGTAAGAAAAAGTCTGATTTTGTGTGAAAATACCTATATTAGAACAAGGCTATATATAAATCTAATGCATATCCTAAGTCGCGCTTTCGAGACATGGAAAACGCAATTTGGATTTCATCAACCGGCTCAGTAGAATGGGGGACATAGAACTGTCCCCCCTTTTTTGCGCTACATACATAATTATAAATTTTTATTTATCACCATAGCTTGACCTTTGATGGCATTTTGATTCTGACAAAGTTAGTAGCCTTGGAGAAAAATTGCTAGAAAATATTTTCATCACAGATTATAAATTCTCATCAACCAGTCAGTCAAGTTCTTTTCTTAGATTTATCAATTTTGTGACAGTGAAAGCAACAACAGAAATAAAACTCTAAAAGCAAGAGTTCCCAACTTTGTTTTGCTTGCATATTGGTCAGATTTAAATTAAACACATTATTCTTATTATGGCACTGTTCATATTTTCAAGGTGTATCATTCTATTTCTTTTTGATTCAAATGTCTAATTTTAGAAACATATTTTTCATATGAATTTTATTGATATGTTAAAATATAGCATAAGTTTTACGTGAATACTGAAAAAAAAAATATGATTTAAAAGATGTTTTAAAGGGGAAAAATTATTCAACAGTTCTCTTAGTGCAGGGGTTCTCAACCAGGGGTGAATATCATAGTTTTAGGGGAAGGATGAGGACAGACTTTTATTTAGCTGTTATGTATTTTCTATACTTTTTGTTGTTTAATTTATAAAACATGTCAAAAGATAATCTAAATCTAAATAAATGTATAGTGTATTTTTCGAGTTTTGGAAGAACCGGGGTGTGATCTTCTAACATTAATGAAAGCAGTGCGAGGGACAAAATAAGTTGACAACCACTGTATTAGCATCTCAAAAACATATTATCATATCATATGAGCATAATATTATTGTGTACACTGGTGTCCAAAACTTAAGCATAGTTCGTAAAATGTGAGTAAATATTAATTAAATTATTCAGATTGTTTGAAAGTGAAACAGTGTGCATATGTAAACTATTTCAGTCGACCTCGGCATGCGCAAAATATGTGCGCACGTCAGAAAGAGAATAAAAGCTTTTCACGTGCTGTACGGAGATCAGGCAGCTTTTGTGCAACTGCTGTGCTGAGGAGCGAGTTAAATTATCAAAAAGGGCAAAGGATGGCACAAAGATGAAAAATGGACATTTTTGAAAGGAAGAATTATTGGAATGTAGACAATCTCAAACCAAAGTGTCTCAAATTCTGAATGTGCTTCAGTGTGTGATCTCAAGACTGTGGCAGAGGTTTTACAGTATGGAAGATGTTACCCAACAACCAGTAGAATGTCAACCAAGAGTAATAACCATTCGTCAAGACCGATATTTGCCAATAATTGCGCGACGCAACCAGAGACTATGGTTTGGCGCTCACATCCGCTACAAAAATACGAGTTTTGAAGCAACTATTTATAGGAGACTCCATTATGCTGGTCTGTATGTCAGACGACCAGCCGTTTGCATTCCTTTCACGCCCTCGCATAAACGCATTCATCTAAACTGGAGTTTGAAACATCAGGTACTGGAATTTGCAAGAGTGGGCCAATGTGATGTTCAATGCCGGGTTCCAGTTTACTCTGAAAACTGATTTTTGTTGTACGAGTATAACGATATGGAGAGAATGTGGAACTCATTTTCACCCAAGAAACATCATGAAAAGACATTTTCCTTCAAAGGGAGTCATGGTGAGGGCAGCCATCATGTGCTGGATGGCCACACAGACCTCCAAGTCTAACACATCTTGTCACCGTATGATCCTGATTGATAACTTCCTTGAAAGTGAAAATATCCACGCATGTAGCAGCCTGTTCATTCTCCTGATTTTAATCCTATTCAGCATGTGTGGAATATGCTCGGGAGACAAATTACAGCCTTTCCGCACCCACCAAACTCTGACTGAAAAGAACTCTCCTTAATGTCTGGATTTGTTTGAAATCACAACTAATCCACACTCTCATAGCACACACTGGAAATCGTTGTGCATCATGTGTGGCTACCAAAGGCGACCACACACACCTTATTAAACTGTCAAATAATCTTTTTATTTTTAATTTTTTCACTCAAATACAAACCATTAATTTGTGCTGATTTCTTTCAAACAGTTTCTATGGATAATAAAAATGACTGATATCCTTCTTTTGCATTTTTTATTTATCGTATAACTGTATTACACTTGCATATCACGTTTCCAGCTAGTCTGACTTAGATTTCCTTAAATATTCACATAAATATCAATTATGCTTAACTTTTGGACACCAATATGTAACAAACAATCTTATAATTAAAGGAATACCTGATTGAAATATATTCTTTACATGTGCTTGATAACATAGAACACTAAAATACACATGCAGCGTTAGTAAAATACACTCACTTCCAAAAGTTAAGCACGGAGAGGAAAATGCTAATTTCCGGAAGCCAATCAGAATTGAAGAAGATGCAATTCGCTGCAGCGGTAGATGGAAGTGTGCAAATATGTTAGGTAACAGCCAATCGCGCTTTCATGTCAAGAAAAATGCAAAAAAGGCAGTCTTATAAGAAGCCAGCTTTATGAAAGGTTACAGAAGTTGATTGTAAGTGCTGATAGAAGGTGTTGAAAACTTTCGTACAATTTGTTTTCAAGACATACGTGTTTCTATGACTTCCAGAAGACGAATGGAAGATTCTGAGCGTTGGCGTGCTGTGGGGCGCAATGAAGCAGGGCAGTCGATCACAGATAATGCTCTTTTCTTCGGCGCTCATCATTCTGTAATTTCAGGTTTATGGAAACAATTCCAAACCACACGGACAGTTGTCCGAAGGCCCGTAGCCGATCGCCCAAGGGTTACAACCCCGCGGAAGATCGATATATTGCTATTATAGCCAAGCGGAATCGCAAAGCGACGTCCATGCGTGTGACATCTATGGTTACAGCGTCCATTGGTAAGGGGATATCTGCAGCTACTGTACACCGAAGATTACATATGAGTGGACTGTACGCCCGGGTACCTCGAGTTTGTGTTTCTCTATCCGTCCAATCAAGAGGGGCACGATTACAGTGGTGCCGGGAACATGTCAATTGGAATGTGCCTGACTGGGGCAATGTCATGTTTACTGATGAGTCAAGATTTGCTCTGGAACCAGATGACAAGTATATAAGGATATGGCGTGAACAATGAACACGCAATCAGTTCTAAAACATCACCGAACATCACGCATTCCGAGGCGGAAGCATTATGGTGTGGGCAGGGATTTCATTAGGATACCGCACCGACCTGTACATCTTTAAACGGGGTTCTTTGACGGCTGTGCGATATCGAGATAAGTCCTAGAACCCATTGTGAGATTGTACGCTGCAGCAGTTGGCCCTACTTTTGTTTTAATGGACGATAACGCACGTCCCCGTAGAGCTGACATCGTCGATGACTACCTGAAGAGTGAAGGGATCGCGCGTATGGCGTGGCCAGCGTATTCGCCCGACCTTAATCCCATTCAGAACCTTTGGGATGCTCTCGGCCGTGCTGTATCTTCACGTTTCCTACCTCCAGCCGCTCTTATAGAGCTGGAAACTGCTGTACAAGAAGAATGGCGATTGTTTAATTCTGCGGTGGTTGAGCACCTAATTGAAAGCATGGTCACAAGGTGTAAACTTTGTATACAGATGACGGGAGATCACATACCCTATTAATATCCTTTTTTTCATTTTCTGCTGTTCATTTTCACTTTATACATAATTCTGTTTAAGTCTCCAGTATGTCATTATCTGATAACTTAGAAAAATTTAATATTGTTTTCATTTCTGTACATAATTACTGATTTTGTTTTATGCATAAATATATATGCTACTTTCCTGTCGAATTTTGTGTCAATCAAAGCAGTATTTGTTGATTTTTTTGCATTTTACATCTTCGTGCTCAACTTTTGGAAGTGAGTGTATATATGTGCAAATATATAATACATGCAAACTATGAAAAGTCCTGCAACTTATTACAATACAAAGTCCGAGATCCGGACGTCCAATATCCAGAATAATCTAAAATCTGGATCCCAAAGTCACCAACAATCTTTTTTTAGGAAATTTTTTTGTATGCTTTAAGCATGCGCATTTGATTTTTTTTTCGCCCATAATAAATTATGCGGAGAGTCCCCGTTCTTAATTTCACTTCGGCACTAAATAAAATACCTCGTTACTGAAGAAACAATAATTTTATCATAAATTTCTTTGATCAATAATATGACTCTGTAGCTGCATATCTGCTTGGCATGCATCTCAAACCGAACAATGTACATAGATATATTGTTGGCTTTACACTAATATTTTATATCCCTAATGCCAAACCTCGCGAATCATTATTTTATTTTGTTTTCATCACCTCATGTTTATCAGCACAGGACAACTTGAGTAATGACCCATGTAGCGACACCTAAATAATTTTTTTAATATTAGTTTAACAAAGAGTATTTTACCATTTATGTTGACATTACGCCAGGCGATTATTAGATTTATGTTAAATGCGTTAAGAAATGTTGACGAGGAAAAATTTTAACAAAAATTTCTTTCCATATTTTAAAAATACAATTTATTAACGATACTCAAAGACTAAAAGATTACAATTAATGCTGCTTTTTCAATTAAGAACAATTGACTTGTTATTCAGATAAATCCAACACCGGCGCCAGAGCTCGTATAGCCACACCGGACGGCAGAATTTAGACAAAAGTTTTGGAATTTAAAGAAACACTGAGCAACAAAATTAAGAGATGACAAAGATTTTAAAATTTAGGAAAGCACTGGAACCCAGAATTTAGGGGCAGCAAAAATTTAGAACTTAGGCAGGCGCTTGGTAGAAAAATTTAGAACCGGCAGAAACTGCATCAGGCAGTAACATATCTAGCGCCGGCCCTATGTAAGTTTATGTGGGAATTTATTTATTCAGGACTCAGGTAAGCCTTAAGCATGTACAAGGAATAGACGTCAGTATAATAAATATCTAGAACAACACAGTTCAGGCTTAATTGTCTCAATGCGTGATAAAAGCAAAACAACGTGTCTTTCGTCGCCAGCCTCATGACAGCTGATACTCTCAGCTGATACTGAACTACTTGCAGATGAATTTTTTGAACTCACTAATAGTGAAAAGTTATCTCCACGACATATTTATAACGCTGATGAAACTGGTTTCTTCTGGTAATATATACCGCAAAATATCTTGGCAACTCCCACAGAAAAGTCTCCAGCTGGTGCCAAAGATTCAAGAGAAACCAACAATTTTAGCACGCGCAAATGCTGCAAGAACGCACAAGTGTAAACATTTCGTAATCGTAAAGAATGCGCAATGGATTGGTTTAAAAATCATTTCATACCCGAGGCTTGGCAACATTTGAATTCGGTTGGTTTGCTTGATGACTCAAAAATTGACCTGATTGTAGTCAACTGTACGGCTCATACTTCACTTAAAGTTTTAGTGAAAGATAACGAATCCGTATTATTCTTTCCTCCAAACTGTACGTCCATCATTCAGCCTATAGATATCGGAATAGTGCACGCGGTGAAATACAAATACACTGCTCGACATTGAAAACGCAACACCAAGAAGGAGTGAGTGGTCAGAAATTTATGCAAATTTTCGAGTAGACGCACGTCACTGAGTTATGCGAATGATGTGAAATGCGCAGCTCTCCGACGCACGTGAAGTAAGATATAAGGGAAGGAACGTGCAATATTCGTGTCGTTATTTCTGTCAGACGAATTATCGAACAAAGTTGGTTTCTGTCCCGGAGGATACGTGTAATAAATAGGAGAGAATGCCTGGCCGCCGTCAACAAAGGCACTTCCAGCAGATAGACGATTTTACGAGGGGTATGGTGATTGGACTGAGAAGGGCGCTTTGGTCCTTACGTCAAATCGCAGCTGATACCCACATGGATGCGAGCACAGTGCATCGGCTATGGCGAACATGGTTGGAACAAGGGAATGTGGGAAGAAGGAATGGTGCAGGTGCACCCATGGACCTTATAAGAGATAGACTAACCTAGTGGGCGGAGCACGCGTCCCCCCACATGTCTGCAAGAAGGAGTAGGGACGATCTGGTATATTTTAAGACTGAAACCTATGGGGTTTTGTATCACATAACTGTTTCTAATTACTGAATGTGATATATTGTATAAGTGATGACATTATAAAAGTCACACTTTTTTCAAATAAGATTTAATACATCTCCTTAAAGGACTTTTTACTGTATTTTGTGCATTTTTTCACGCGTAATTCTTGTATAAACACCTTTACTTTGGTAAAAAGGTAAAAACTCTAAACACAGGATTTATGAACTTCCTTTTGTGTCCCAGATTGATAGTACATGATACTTTGAAACAAATAAGGCAAAATTAAACAAGATCTGACATTTTTTTTTTTTTTTAACTTCACGAGCATTTTCAGGCAGTGGTCTAAAATTATTATAACATTACAAGACGATAATTTATTTGATTATATGATCATTAATTATTAACATTACAAGATGATCATAAGATCATTATATATTTTAATAATTCATAAAATTCGAAGCATAAACTTTTCTGAGGGTAACGAAAAAAAACTTATAAAATAAATAATAAATAAAAAAGTACTGTTCCGCCCAAAGAGACGTTTTCTAATGTTTTGTGTGTTACATTTATTTATTGATTATCATGTCTGCATGCAAACCACATAAAATTCAATTCAACAGCAATATGACAAAATATTTGAAAACAGCATATCTGCAGAATTTCCGTGCTGAAGATAAGAATGTTATTTTCCGTACAGTGTTGCCATTGCTCGCTTTGAACTCTTCGAGTTTGTTAATCAAAAATTCGTTAAAGTTTTACAAAATATGAAATGGATTAAAACAAATTCGAAATTCAGCGGTCCAAGTGCCCACGTTCGAATGGAGCATGACATTATTCAAAATTTGATGGCTCTAGATACCGTCATTTTTCCTTAGTGCGAGAAACATACATGCATTCATGCAGATTCTTCATTATTTAATTTCTTTAAATAGAATACAGGGCGATAATATTTGGTGGCAACAATTTGCAAACTGAAACGAACATTTATAGTGAAACAGCGCAAAATGCCGTTTCGAAACTAATAGGCTTTATGGGCTATCGCCCCTTTGGGCTTATAAATCAAATTCACGGTAAATTAAAAAAAAATCTTATGCAGAACCAGAAATAACTTTCAAAAAATAATCACTATAAAATACTAACACAATTAATTGTTAAAGTTAAATGCAATCTTAACATTAGAATAAATGTACAAAAATTATTAAGGTGTTAAAAGTGTTTCTTACTATGATGTATTATGAAATATAGTTGAAATAAAACTTCTTTACGGAAATTATGCTATAATATTCACCTATAATTTTTAAAAAGCAGCACAATTTAGAATTTTATACAAAAACTTTCAAAAATTCATTTTTGGGTATTTTAGTATTTTTTACTTGTTTACGCCAATAAAAAGCATAAAAATTCTAAGAGAAAATTGTTTGTTTGAAATTTTTTGTTAATTCAGATTTAAAATATTATTTTCGAAAAGAAGTAGTTACAAATTTCGGTACATCATACGAAAAGCTAAAAAACTATATATAGGCCTCAAAGTATGCAACAGCTTTATAATTATTTGGAACGTTAATTAAACTAGATAAATATGCTAAATTTTTAAAAATCAATTAGTGAAATGAGGTGCTACAACCAGCTTTTTCTTGAAAATTATATGCTCTACAATAGCCAACCATTGTTAGGTTTCTGCAAGTCGTCCCTACTCCTCCAGATGTGATCAAGGGGACAGCCGCGAATGCGTCAGACGAGGCAGAAAACCCATTTGGGTTAGTCTATTTCTTATAAGGGCCATGGTGCAGCCAGAGTGACGTCAGCACGCGTGGATCGAAGCATCCGCCGACAAGCTGTGGCGGTCCCGCAAGTCACTTGTACCACGATTCTGCAGCATGTGCAAGATCCTGGATGTTCTCGTGTCAACGAGAACCATTTCCCGTTGATTGGCTGAACGTGGCCTGCAGTCACGCCGTCCGTTAAGAAGACTGCCATGGACCCCACAGCATACATGCCAACGTTTAGAATGGTGTCAGAGTGGAGCGATGTGGATGACAGAATGGCGAAACGTCGTGTTCTCAGATGAGTCACGCTTCTGTTTATCCAGTGACAGTCGCCGCATGCGTATGTGGCGTCGACATGGAGACAGATCTAATCCGGCAGTAACTGTGGAATGCCCCAACGTGCGACAACGTGGCATAATTGTTTGGGGCGCTATTGCCTACAATTCCAGGTCACCTCTAGTTCGTATTCAGGGCACTATGACGGCCCAACGATACTTGGATAATGTACTGCGGCCGGAAAAACAATCCCCTACCTTCAGGGGCTGCCAAATGCAATTTTTCAGCAGGATAATGCCCAACCACACAGCTCTCGCATCTGCCAACATGCTCTGCAAGGTATACAGATGCTTCCCTGGCCACCGTACTCTCCTGACCTGTCACCAATCGAATATGTGTGGGATGTGATTGGACGCCGTTTGCAAACTCTGTCCCTGCCTCATTCAGAAGACGAACTGTGGCAAATGGTTGAAAGGGATTGGAGAGCCATTCCTCAGGACACCATCCGCACTCTTATTGACTCTATGCCTAGACGTGTTTCTTCGCGCATCGCTGTCCGCGATGGTCCTACATCCTACTGATCCGACGCCGTTTTCGCTCTGTATTCTGACTATCATTTTGAAATAATGATCACTTATTGCTGCTTGCTGCCTCAGTCTTTTTTTCTAAATTTCACCACTTTCTGAGTACTCCTTCTTGGTGTTGCATTTTCAATGTCGAGCAGTGTATAAACTAGCATTTTTAAGTTTATGCTAAATTTCTCGAATAATGAAAAGACTATTCGGGAATTTTCGAAATATTTTATCATAACATCTGCTGTGTGGAGCATCGCAAGATCATGGGAGGATGTATCTCCAGATACCTTAAAAACTGCTTAGCATAATTTATGGACAGCTACCATAATTTCATGGTGAGGATGGTGAAAATGACAGCCGCGAATTTGAAGGTTTTTTTAGATATCACAGACCAAAGGTGAAATTTTCGAATTAATGGATTTTGTAAAGAAATGTGGTAGTGAAGAAAAAAACAGAGAGGTTAATGAAAACGAAAAAATTTCGATTCACAGTTAGTCGGAATTCTCGACACAGCAATTACGGGACTTGAACAACAGAACTTTCTAAGCGAATAAGAAATTATATTTGTCTATAGAAGGAAAAGAGAAAGTATTAGCACAAAAAACGAAGCAACGTAAATAACTTACATTGAAAGAAATGTTTAATAAAGTAAACAAATAAATATTAAGGTTTTTTTCGTAAACTTTGATACCCTTTAGATCACAGTGCTTCATTATTTCATAAATCACGATTTCAAATTTTTAATTTTATAATTTCTACATGCCATCTTACTGTAGTAAAAATCAGAAAAATATCAAATTCGGAATCGCCGAAGTCCCGACGAGTCTGGTTCTCGGACTTTGTACTCATAAGATACTGATTAACTAGATAAATATTATTATTTAAGCTTTTTTATTCAAAATTTTTAATAATAAATGCCAAGACAGATTTATTATTGGTGCCTCTGATGCAAGGTCACACAAAAATAAATTTGATTTAGCAGATTTCTGAAAATGGTTCAAGCTTTCAAAGAGATAATCACAAGGACTACAGATTATACATTAACCCATTAACGCCCAAATTATTTTAAAATGAGAATTTTTGAAAAATATTTTTAAATTACATTTCATATATCATAAATAAAGTAATTATGAAGTTTTATTCACTTAGCATAATTAGCAGTTCAGATAATAGGTGATCTATAAATAGATCGCTAGGCACTTCTAGTAATAAAAGAACAAATAACTGCTCTCTGATCTTATGTTTAAAAAATCACGAATTTAATTTAAAAATATGAATTTCTTGCAAAATTAAAAACATCTAAATATATTTAAAGGAAAAAGAATTTTATTTTACTGATCTTATGCATCGTTAGTTACATTTTTATCGAGCTAATTTGCTATATTTAAGTGTGATATAGAGGAAAACATTTCATACAAAGTGCTACATTGCATTTTGTACAAAACGCAAGAGGTCTTCCCTTAAATTTTTTAAATTAGCATCTTCTTTGGGTTTGCCTTTTGCCTATAACATGGTCTTTCCTATCTAAATGTACAGAGTCTATCATTCTTGGTCTCAATAACGTCACCGAAGGTCTCCCAATACTTCTTAGAATTTGTTCACAGTTTGAGGTACGTGACCGCGATTATCTTTGGATGTGTTTTATACTTTTCTTTTCAGAATTTATTAAATTGAACATATACGTATTTGTGACAGCCATGTGAATAACTCTTGTAAATATTGGTCAGTACCATTTTTTGCCACGGATTTGAATTGTTTTTCTAAAAACCAGTCCTGTTGGTCGACACAACCCATATTTTTGTTTTATTGGGCTATAGTACTAAATTGTAAAATGTGGAATTTTACTTTCAAACCTTTTTTATGCCTTGAAACTTGGGTTAGAGTTGCTATGTAATCAGTTTATTGCTGTTGTTACACACTTGTTATCCTTCCATTTAACTGTAGTTATTTTGTTCCTTTCGTCGAAACAGTAGTCATAAGTACCATGAGTTTTCTTTTCAAATATCTTATCAGGCATTAAAGAGCAAGAAGAAGTTCTGTTGTTTTTAATTGTGCCCATGGTTCTGAATCCTTGTGTTTTTAATTCAGCCAGCAAATCATACGAATTAAAAATTAAATTGTCAAAAAATATGATGTGGCTATTGGGATCAATTACTTGGTTGGAGCATTTTTCTCACCACTCGTGTTCCAAGCGGTTCTTTCGAAGTTTCAGGAGTATTGTCAGAACTCTCTGCACCACAATATAAGTCAAAATTATAATAGTAGCCCTGTCATAATTTATAGCCAAACCATACTGGTTTGCCTTTAACAATTTGTTTGAAAAAATGATGACCATAACATCTAATCATCATTTCATCAAGACAGAAATTTATAGAAAATTCTCAATTTTTGAAAACTGATTAATTTTCCTATTTTGAATACCCGGTCTTATTTTTTCATTGCTGCATAATTATTGTTGGCAAAATGAATTACAGATTTAATTTGCATGCATTTATTTCGAAACATGGCATTTTTTATTATTGGTACCATGAGAACTTCTTCCTCTAACCAGTAATTAATTGCATTCACTACATAAAGTCTGGCAGCCAGAGAAAATAGAAAAAGACCAATAAAACTCTTCCAACTCATCAATTGTAACTGAAAACTCTGGCTTATTTTTTCATTCTTTTGCATATCTTTCTGTTTCATTTATCATAAATTCGTAAAATTCGGGAGTTAAAAATTTCAAGTGGGTTCATATTTTCTAAAATATTTTAAATGCTCTCCGGATTTTCACCAGACAAATTACCTTCTTCGTTAAATGCACAAGTACAGTTATTTTTTGCTCAATTTGCTTTCGGCTCCATTTTTGACTTTTTCAAGCAGTTTTTTGATAATTTCAAACTAACTCATTTTTTATTTTCATTTTCATTATTAGCGCTAGATGTAGATGGCAGCTGCTCCATATTATTAGATCCAAAATCCTTTATGTTTTTCATTCAAATTGTTCTTTTACCTCTATTTCTTCCATGGGTAAATAAATTTTTATATTATCTTACAGATCTTTTACCGATGGACTAATCATTTCACCATCATCAAAGCATTCTCTGTCAGTTAACTCATCCATATCAGGAGGTAAAGCAATTATATGTGACTCAATATCCTAAGAGAATATATATTATAATGCTTCTTCGGCACTGTGAAACACTTTGGACATTCCGAAAAAAATTAAAAGGAGAAAAACAGTATTAGTTACCACTAACACCCAGCGATCTATTTATAGATGAGCATGTTTCAGCTAAGAATTTAATCATAAGAACAGTTACTTTTCTAATCTAAATAATGCAGAATAATTTAAGAGGTATTGAAAATGTAGAACACATGAGAAAAGTATAACTTACTTTGAATTTTTTTTTTCCGAATGGATACAAAATCGAAAGCTGATCTCTGAAGCATCTTTTGACTAACTTCAGATGTTATCTGCTGGACTGAACTAGAAAAGAATGTTTCAAAATGCCTTTAGATTTGTGGCCACATGTGTTATGAAATCAATGACAAGAAATGATTAAAAGATATTGTTCTCAGTAGGCATTCTAAACGTAGGTAATCTATGAATAGATCACTGGGTGGTAACGGGTTAAATACAGAAATTATGCAAAGTAAAACAGATAAAAGATTAACTTTTAATAAGTAAGATTAAGATAACTACATATCAGTTCAGAATGGAAATTCATTTAGCACCTTATGAAAGAGAATTAATAAGAGGGTAACATGCATTTCATTGTTGTTTTTACTAACAATGAGATTAACAGCAGACTGGTAATACGCAACTTGTGTACCGATCAGTGGCCAACAGATAACTTTACTGAACACCAATACCTTGACCAAAATTCAAATCCGAATGTACAAAATGGCTACATGAGCATTTTTATATTTTTCTTCATATGTAATGTGAATAAGAATCAATCTGCCTAAAAGTCTTTCACAGAAGCATCTGTTCCATTAGATAAAAAAAAACTACATGTTTTATTGATTATTATTATGTTCTATTGATTTATATATTTGATTAAACAATATATAAATTGTTCAAGTAATAAATCATTTTATGTAAATGACACAAAATGATCCCTTCAAAACAGTACATTTATATCCTCAAAACAAAATTTATTTTTTAATGGAACATTAACTGTCCCAATTTATAAGAGATATGAAAATACTACAGAATTCACAGGGTGATGTGATATACATATGTATAATATAACCTTCGTTAAACATTTAACTATCAGTAAATGAAGTTTTCACTATTCAAAAAAGAATACAATAAATTATGGAAACAGTTAAAAATAAAAATTGATAGCATTTAATTAAGTGTTGCATTTCTGAAGAAATGAGACAGTTAGTTCAGCACTAGACAATGTAAAATTCACATTCCATGAAGTTGTATGTCTTAAATGATCAAATTTTATGGATTGAAATTTGTGTGCAATGTTGAATTTGTGCAATTCTCCGATTTTTAAAAAAAATTATAACAGATTGCTGTATACACACCGACAACAGTGCTAAAAAAAAAAGAGAGATGTTTAGAATGCTTGTTTCTTGTGTTTGTAATTGTGTTAGTTGGTTCCTGTTTTATATAATTCTCAGTGTGCCATCATTTTTTAAAACGGCTGTTGTTTGTCACATGTTAGCTTGGCAAACAATTAGTTGCCAACTTCTCAGGAAGGGGGTGTGGATAATCAGAAAATATCCAAATCTTAATACTGAACTTTATAATTTAATCGCCAACAAAGATTATTAAATACAAAGTTTTATATGCATAAATTTATATATAAAGCTTTTTAAATTTAAAATGATTAGTAAAGCAATGAAAAGGTTATTAAATCATGAAAAATTTCATCACTACATAAAAGGTCACATAGCATATAAATTTTTATACATAACTGAATTTCATGCATTTCAACAAATTATTGCCATAATCACTAAATTTTGCACATATCCTCAAATGCAGTCGCAGCTTGTTAATTTGATATTATCAAGGTAATATCAAATTTCTGCTGAAATGATAATTCAAATCATAAATAGAATAGTTTTATTAGTAAACACTTTAAGGTATTTCTTTTAATTACAAATTTTATGAGTAGTTTCTTTTAAACTATACAAGTTATTCAAATTATAAACAAACAAAGTAATGTGTCAATATGCAATATCACACGTTACATTAGGCCATATCATAATAAAGGTTTCTCACCTGCATGGCCTTTTTAAGGTACATGTCTCTTTTGGCTTGCACTACAAATGCAAAGATTAAGATTCTAAGAAAATTTGGAGCAGCTTGTGATTGAAGATAGTTTTTTTAATTACAAAATTTTTGACTAGTTTCTTTTAAACTATACAAGTTATGCAAATTATAAACAAGCAAAGTAATGTGCCAATATGCAATACCACATGTTACATTAGGCTATATCATAATAAAGGTTTCTCACCTACATGGTTTTTTTAAGGTACACATCTCTTTTGGCTTGCATTACAAATGCAGACATTAAGATTCTAAGAAAATTTGGAGCAGCTTGTGTATAAGACCCATAAATTTTGTTTGGCTTAATTGATAACAAACTAAAATGTTGCCAAGTCATAGAAAAGCATGCTGCTAAAAGAAGCATTTTAAGTAGTAAAACTGAAGGACAGAAGTACAAAATGGAATAATAATAAAAAATAAATAAAATAAAAATGATGATGATTAAGAAAAATTACAACCTTGCTCAAAAACTTATATAGACATCCTGAATTCATTTAAGAATTATCCTTCTCACATACAAATTTCCCCTGAATTAACACTGCTTCCTTTAGAAAAATAAAGAGCAACTTTGATTCTGACATAAATATAAAACAAACAACCTACTAGCTATCCTACTTTTCCCATGTTCAATAAAAAACAAACTTTAAATCCCGTTTAAAACTGCTGACTCGAAAACAGAAGGCACGACAAAACAATATATGAAATATAAAATATTTAAAACAATTAAATAAAAGAAAACAATACAACCAGGACGCCCATTATATGCACAAAGAGTCAGCTGCAGTTTGTGAGCCAGAGCCACCAGATGTCGCTGCTAGTGAAAAACAGGTCTGCCCAACATCCCATATTGTGTGAATATGGAAGTTAGGGAAAGTGGATGAAAAATGGTTGCTGCATTATCAGTCAGGCTTGTGCAGTTGACTTTCCAAGTAGATGATGGCTTTGTATGTGTTTTCAGCACTAATTTTTTCGTATTTAAATGAAGAATACAGTCATAGATCTCTGAATGGGCGCAAATTTATTGAAAACTTGATGATGCTTTTTCTCTTCCAGAAGATGTGTTGCCATTGCATATTTTAAACTGCCAAAATTTGCAGTTATTTTAATTTGCGATGAATTGAGAGTATTTGGAGCTACATTCAGAAAACAGGAATGCAATTTCTACTGAAAGAAAGGTAAGTTATTTATACTTTTCTAGTAATAATATATATATATTGTAATTATATGGTTTAAAAATGGAAGAGAGAATATTTCTACGATTTTTCATAAAGTATTTTTCTAGCACATAATCTTTCTTCAATTAATAATAATATAGACATCTGAGAAGCGTCTACTTCATTTATGTATAGTAAGAATTAAGTTTATTTTAAAATATAACAGTGGAATACCTTACAAACAATATTGTGAACACAATAAGGAATGTCGTTCATTATTATGCAAAATTCACACTACTGTAAAATAAAAATGAAAAAAAAATATTATAGAACTATAAAATTTGTGTAACTAGTGTGATACTTTCATAAGATATTTTTAATTGTGTAATTTTATTACGGTTTGAACTAGTTGTTAGTAATAAATGTATTTTATTTAATATGAAAAATATGTCACAAATTTAAATTAAAGCCCTTCATAATTGTTTTGAGGAATGGTGTATATTAAATTACCATCGAAAATAAATTGCCACACTGTTTTTTTTAAATTAAATTCCTTATTTTTACAAAGGAAAAAAATTAAATTATTAAAAATTTTAACATTGAGAGAGGCATTATTTTTAAAAATCCACTGTGATTATTTGACACATAATAAATATAATCTACTAACAGTATTGACAGAAATATCGGTAAATTTTAAAACTTTTTGACTTGTATTATTTAATTTTTTGAAATCATATCTGGCTACTAAATGATTTTATATACAATTTATAACTGGCAACTTATTGTTAGGTATTGAAATTTATTAGCAGAGTGATACTGCATTATTATTGTATTATGCTATAAAGTAACTGTGTTACAGGACTGAGGGTTTCTTCATGAAATAGTACTTTTTCAATTTATTAGTATTAAAAAACAATTATTTCTTTGCAAATTTAAAAAAAGAATTGTTTATAGCAGAGTTCTCAATTTTATATTGTAAAAGAGATATTGATATTATTAAAGTTTTCTATTTAATGTGTCAAAGTGTTTAATGCTGGTCATTTATTTATCATCTTTTACAGTAGTGACCCATTACCTTATATATTTAAGATCATTTGACAATCACATGCACAAATGATAGACAACTAATATGTTGATGTCTTTCTATTTATCTGCAGCCAGGGAAAAAAAATTGTTGTTAATTATTGATTGACTAATAATTTTGTATTGAAAATAACAATTTAATTTTTCAACTGTTTATGCTAGGATTTAAGCCATGGATCTTCCATTTGCCAGCTGTTTGTGAAAGCTACTTACTCCATACATAGTTGTATGGAATAATTTGTTGGAACTACTGATATATAAGTTAACATGAATAATATCTTATACAAAACATTTCCTTGAAGTAACTTATGTATAACAAGGCAATTACATCTATTATCGACTTAAATTCAATAGACTTCTTAGATCCTATACATTTATAAATATATCAGAAAGTGCAAGATTAATATATGTTACTATTAGGTTGCTATATCATTGCATAAGTAAAAAATAATTGTCATAACTTCAGGTACTTTGTGCCTTACGTTTTGTTTTGCTTGTCGTTCATACCAGCAGTCCTTAGCAAGTGAATTCTGTCTAAGTCAGCCAGTCTACCGCTAGTAGAGCAAATTCACATGTTGCTGCTTCTGTTAATAGAAAATCACTCAGAAAATGGAAAAAAAAATTCAAAAAATTCAAGATATGTATAACCAGCTGTATTATTTTAAATAAAACTTTGCTTTAGGTTCACCAAACTAAAAAAAGGAAAATAATTTATTAAGAGTTTATTTTAATTCTTTAATTGGCCAAATAAATATTATTGTCATTATTTGTGATAAAATAGATCAACTGTATGCATATTTTTAGAGTTTTCTTGTGTATAATATATATGCTAAGGTTCTTTCATAGTACCGGATATAATTTATCAAAATAAACCACTTGCCTATGCTTCGAAAATAATTTTGTGCATACATCAAATATGCACCAAAAAACTTTATTTCTCTCACAATTCTATGCAATATACTTGAAAAGCAAAATTTAATTTTTAGAGCAATATTTTATCAAATTATTCAACATTTCCTTGTGAATATTTAATGTATTGGCAGGGCAAGTAATATATCACTGTTGTAAATTTATTATGAATATTTCCTCTATAGCTGGATTCCCTGGTGTTGCTGGGGCAATAGACTGCACTCGTAAAAATAGTGGCATGACAGCACTTGTCCTAAGCATATTTTTATTAATAGGCATTGCAGTTATTTTTATAAACAAGTAAATGTTATTTACAATCTATTAGTTTTTTATCATTTCTTAAAAATACAAATGTGTAGCACAACGTGATACATAAAAAAATTAAATTTGGTTGCTGAACATTAAATGCAGTATGATTACTTATTCTGTTTCCTATGTATTCCTAATAGGCATTGCAGTTATTTTTATAAACATGTAAATGTTATTTACAATCTATTAGTTTTTTTTTTTTCTTAAAAATACAAATGTGTAGCACAACGTGATACATAAAAAAATTAAATTTGGTTGCTGAACATTAAATGCAGTATGATTACTTATTCTGTTTCCTATGTATTTTTCTCTCTCTTTTATGAATTTTTAGGATTTATACACAGACAGAAATTATCTTTAAATTTTTGTATACAATTTGTATTTTAGAAATGTAATGCAAACCAAAGGATTATCAGTCAATTTTCCTGGATTGAAATGATGCTTTCATATGGAGCACATCAGCTGTCAGAACAAGAGTGCAAGATATACCATCAGTTGAAAATACTACTTGGCTGTTAAATACACTGCCTGCCTGCACGCACGCACACAAAAACAAAGGGGGTGAGTTCTGTACCTCCCATTCTACTGGGCCAGTTCACGAAATTCAACTTGTGTGTTTCATGGCTTGAAAGCGTGACTTAAGATATGTATTAGATTTATATATAGCATTATTCTATATAGGTATTTCGACACGAAATCAGACCTTTGACATCAATTTTTTTTTCATATTTCGATTCTACGACTCAAAATATGCCAAACTCCTAAGTTTTGTAAAAATCGCACCAGTAGTTTTTAAAAAATTAGCTCCTCAATGTTAATTGAATTTGGTATATATTTATTAATATTTCATTTTTCATTAAATGTATTTGATTCTTCCTTTCATATTTCGAAATTTAAGTTCATTCCAAATAAAATTCGCTATTTTTTTATAATTTATTTTTAAGTAATTTTTATAAATTTTCCTAAAAAATTTTGAATTATAAACTATAAAATTTTTGCAATCATCTTAAAGTAGATGTATTTCTAAGCCTACCTGCAAAAAAAATTAAGAGTTTTTTATTCCAAATTTCCAAAGATATATGTGAATTTACATTTTGACACGTTTCGATATTTTTCGTATTTATTATAAGCGATAATAACGAAAATGCGGTTTATACACTCTGTTAAATTAATTTGAAAGTATCAACGATGACTTTTTTTTTGCTCACGGACAATGAAAAAAAGGAAAGGAAAATAGGTTGCTGTAAATTAAGATGTTCACCAAATGGCTTATTCTTGGTGCAAACAGAAAAAAATACACCAAGATAAATTTTTAAATTTCTCACCAAAAATCACCAAATTTAATATCCAGGCATAATTTGAGTCGTAGAATCGAAATATGGAAAAAAATTGGTATGTTATTTCAGAAGTTCGATTTTGTGTCAAAACACCTATGCTAGGACAATGCTTTATATAAATCTAATAAATCATGCTTTCGAGACATGGAAAGCTCAGTTTGAATTTCATGAATCGGCCCAGCAGAATGGGAGATATACAACTGTCCCATTTTTTTTTAGCAGTGTACTTATATATATAT
>KK122261.1:190959-205633 GCA_000611955.2 Stegodyphus mimosarum
CATGACATTCAATCTTTAAGAATATATTCATTCCTTATACATTCTGAATTCAATAAAAATGATCTCTTAAGTAATAATACTCTAACATCAGCTATAACAAATATAAATTTAGGAAATGTCACTAAAATAAATATTATTTTACTATGAAATGCAAAATGGAATCATACTATGGGAAAGCACATTAGAACTGACTATTTCTGGAGATCGACACCTTTTTGGAGGGTTTCTAAAAAAATTAAGCATTTATGCTACATATGAAACATATCACAAAATCATCATGCAAGTAGCCTATACAGTGGCTAGAAATAGAACTTCAAAGGAATTGATTATTTTTGGTTTTAGCTTCTCAGATATTAATAGACTTCCTTTCAGAATTGATTATTATAATTTTAGTTATATATTTTATACTGAAAGATTATTTTCTGTCATGTTTATTATAAAATAAATCATTTACAATATTTTAATGCCTATGTGATAGCTGAATGCAGCAGCAATCAGTCATACTGTAATGAATGAATTTTTTATTTCTTTTACTTAAAGAAGTATTTTCTTTCTAATTTCTTACTGAAAGAAATATTTTTCTAATATTAACTGTAAAATAAATTGCTTAAACAACACAGTTTTAACATGTGCATTAAAAAGAACTTAGTTTGAAATTAGATTGAAATTCAAATTAATCATATTACATATTTAAATATCTAAATTTTTTTATTTTTAAAAAGATTTTAAATAAGCTTATTTTACTTACTCTCATCCATTTCTCAGTTGCTTTTGTACATCCTCCTAATGCATTTAAGTTGCAGGCAATGGTATCCCACATCTCTTTTTTCTTAGCTGTAAACTCCTGCATTAACATCCCCCTTATCTATATATATATATACAGGGTGCCACTCAAACAGGAGAATGAAATTCCCTGACTTTTCCAGGTGTGTTTTAAGAAAATTCCAGTCTGTCCACGTAATGCACTTTGGCTGAGCTAAGAGGTAAATTAATTATGGTATCACTTGAAAACACAAAAATTTGCCAGTTATATATATATATATGACTTATATATAATCCCCCCAGCATTACTTTTATAATTACAATAGGAGTTGTTTTAAATAAGTTCAGGTATTTTTTATTTATTTAGCAGCCTACATAAGCAAAAAATATGTGCATTAAATTTCGTGATGTTACATCATCATACTGCTAGAATTAGTTTCAGGATTATGCCAGAGAAAATTTCCTGAAATTTGAAAGTATTGTTCACTACTAATAAATAAATGTAGGGGGAAGAAGCAACATTGCATGATATGAATAACATTAAAATAATTAAAAACTGAATTACAATAATCAACGAAATTTTGGTGAATGTATTTATATTAAATGGTTAGCTTAGATGATTGATTACTATTTTTTTATTTTACTGTAAAATGACAAATAAGGCATTTATGAAAAAGAAAAAAAATGTTTAAAAGATTTTGCGAAAAAACCCTAGTATACGCTACAGCAGAGATTCTCAAACTACGGGCCGCAACCCCCCAGGGGGGCGTGATGCCCCTCCCTGGGGGCACGTGCATGTCGAAAATAAAAGATTATCTAAAAAAATTATTAAAGTAACATATACTTTATAATTAAGGTTGTATTGCAGCTTTAGCGTCAAAGCGCATTATTATTGCATTTAATGTATTTAATACATAATTAATTGCATTTAATTTGGGAGGCGTGATGAAAATTATGATTGAAAACCGGGTCACGAATATTGAAACTTTGAGAAGCACTGCACTACGGCCTTGGCATGATTTTGAAAATTGCCACCAACACCAAAATGGCCCGTTTACTACTCATCATAATCTCGCCAAATCCCGTGTGTAGCATATCTTTAAACTTGATTAAACCGATTTTGTTTTTTACAAGAATACGTAATTTCATTAGTTCAACATACACTGCACATGCGCGTCTCTCAATTCTCGAGGTTACTGAAAACCAAAAGTTGCTGGAAACTTGCTTTGTCTTTTTAAAAGACAATTTGATTGGAGCTGTGAAAACTGGCTCTATGCAAGTTGCCCAACTGATGCTCATGTGTGCCAAGAATGTGATCACTTCCAACGTCAGTGCAAAACTCGCTTTTGTGGGGGATCAGTGTATGAAATTCCCTGACTTTTCCCTGAATTTTTTTGTCGATTTTTGAATGCCCTCACTTTTCCCGTTTTCCCGGTAGCGTGGCAACCCTGAATTCTGTTTCACAAAAAAGATACAGATGCAGCTCTTCCCACCTCACACAGGCCAATTTACTTACTATCTGCTTCCAGAAAACTATTAGAAAGAGTCTTATTAGGAAGATTGATTTATTTCTTATCTCATGTCAATTTATTAGGATCATAACAGTTTGGCTTCATCAAGGTAAATCCACAGAAATGCAATTTCTAAATTAATTTTGATAATTCAAGAAAACAGATCTAATAACCTTCATTCCATAATCGTCAGCTGACATACAAAATGCATTTGATACTCTTTAGTGCCCAGATATAATAGATTCTTTGATCAAAATAGACTGTCCTAGAAACATACTTTGTATTAGAAGAAGCTATTTACAAGATCGAAACGTTCAAGTTATACTGGATTCTAATATTATTACAAGAAAAGTAACTAAAAGACGTCCCCCCTCAAGGTTCTTGTTTAGGGCCAGTCCTATGGACAATTGTGGCAAATTCAATACTTAAGAAATTTAATAATATTGCAGAATGCAAAATAATAGCATATGCTGAAGACTTCCTCTTAATCATAAGTAGTAAATCAAAAATAGAATCTACAGCACAGAATTACATCGACCTCTTCAATTGGACAAAGAAGCATACACTCACAGTCTTCTTCAAAAACATTAGCAATGGTTATAGCAGGGTTCCCACTCAAACAGGAGAATGAAATTCCCTGACTTTTCCAGGTTTTCTAGGCGTGTTTTAAGAAAATTCCAGTCTATTCGCGTCTAGTCTATTCCAGTCTATTTCTTAAAAAGAAAAAAAGTATTTAAAAGATTTTGCGGTAAAATCCTACTATGCGCTACGGTCTTGGCACGATTTTGAACATTGCCGCCAACACCAAAATGGCCTGTTTGCTGCTCATCATAATGTCGCCAAATCCTGTGTGTACCTGCTCATCATAATGTCGCCAAATCCCGTGTGTACCGTACACGGAGGCTTAAACTGATTTTATTTGATATAAGAATATGTATTTTCTTTAGTTCAACATGCACTGCACATGCACATGCGAGTATTTCGATTCTCGAGGTTACTGGGAATCAAAGTTGTTGGAAACTTGCTTTGCCTTTCTAACAGACAATCTGTTTGGAGCTGCAAGAATTGGCTCTATGCCAGCTGCCCGAGTGACGCTAATGCACACCAAGAAATTGATCGGCTTCCAACGTTGGCGTACTGCATTTTGGTCATAAAACTTTTTTGTGTAATTTTTTTCGAACTTCAAATGCGACGTGCGAGTTAATGAAATGATGGAAGAATATTCTTAGAATTTTAGCCAGTGTGTGCTATAATTGTGTCACATGTTTGTACTGTGCAGTCTAAAGCTCCTTGAAGCCTTGTCTCTCGTCAATAAAGTCAAATGGACCCACCAGCACATCAAGTATGAACATAGAACGGTTTCCTCCATTAAGTTGGAGGCAGTAGATGATACCTTTTTTTTTTTTCAGTCATTAGTGTTCATGCAAATAGCAGAAAGATCCACTGGTTGTAGAACAGACATACTGGTTATGGCTAAGGATGAAAATTATGTCTTTGAGTTTTAAAATACACTGGATTCTGAAAGGAAATTTGCATTTCTTCCTTGCAGCTGAGGATGCATGAAGTTCAGCGCTATATTATCTCATTGTAGATGCCAAGAATGTTTACATGTAGGAAGACTGTGTAGAAGGTCCTGGTTATCGATGTGGCCAGTAGCTGTGATTCTCTTCAGCAAGATGTGACAACCTGATTTATGAGAATCTTGAGATGGAAAGGAACTGCTGAAGATTATAATGGAAACAGGAATCAAGCCGAATGTCCTGGACAAGCATTGCATGGAATTGTTGCAGCCATGTACCAGACAATATACCAGTCAACTAAATCATCCATTATCCAATTCCAATATTCTTATCTTATGTTTATTTCTCACATATCATAAGTTTATATACCTTGTTCATCAGTTTTGTTAAGTTCAAAGTACCCATTAAAGTTTATGTCTAACTTACAGCATGTATGCTTTTTTGGTAAGGAACCAAGTTTCACACTATGCCAAAACTCTTACCTTCATCCCAAATTAAAATTCAATAGTACGATTGCCAAAACAATACAGTTTATAATTTGCTAGGTAACTAGAAGCAGAAGAGTCTGAAAAGTGTATGGAATTCAAAAATCATACTTGGGATCCTATATTTAAACTGTGTCAAAGACTCACTGAATTTGGCTATCTCATGGCAAGAAAATTTAGCAATGAATTATTGCTGTAATTATTAATTCCAGTTTAACTAAGCTATATGTTGGATGAAAATGATTATACTTTTGATGTGTATCAAATTATTAGAAATGCATGTACAAATTATGCAATAAGCAAACTTCAAGCAATAGGCTAATTTTGTTTATCTGATGATGGAGAAGCATGTGAGGGCTATTTTCCCAAAAGGAGAAAGGCTGTCGTGAACTTTTGAAGGAAACTGGCTTGTATGTACATTATACACTATGAAAAACCATGAAAATGCCCATGCAGCCAGCCTGTCTGCCTGTAATTGAGTCCAATTACCAGTATTCAGTGACTTTATTGCTTGGCCGGTAGTGGCCATTTAAAGACAGTATGCGGCTAACAATGTGCTAATGGTTTTTGGTGAGATTATTTTGACTTTTCTTTCTTTCATGCGTGGAAAAAATTAATAAAAATTTCAAGTAAAGCATTTTAAATATAAATATATTTGTACATTATATGTAGAAAAAATATATATATATACTTTTAGGGTGTATTTCGAAGTAATAACTACGGAAAATATATTTAGTGGCCAAAGTGCCAGCACATATTTTAAATTGGCCATCATTGTATTTAAATATTTACTGTGAAAGTATTTCTCAGTTGTTAAATATATACTTAGGCACTAGGTAGTCATAAACAGATATTACAACTTTTTATCATACACACTGAGTGAGTCATCTGCAACTGTGCAAAATGTCTTTTTTCCCACATAAAGATTTTGGATATTAAGTTAATACATTTTTTCCTAAAGTAAGCCACTGATGTCTGTACATAAGATATTAAAAAGATACTGCTTATGTTCAAAGTGAATAAATTTATGCTGTTTTGAATGTAAATAGATTGATGAGTTCCAACACAGTGGTTCATAAACAGCCTTTCCCCATACACACTTTTCACCATTGCTAGATTCTCCACCCTCCTCTCCAAAACTCAAAAACTACATCTGAATTTACTTACATTAAAATTATTTGATAAGCTTTATGAATTTATGAATTAAATGACAAAAAAGCTTAGAAAATTTAAAAGTAGTTCTTTTTTTGTCTAAACTACAGCTAAATAATTAAATAAAAGACCTGCTGCACTCCTCCCTGAAGCTATGAAATTAGACAGCAATTTATTATTATAAAGAAGTTTTTTTATTCTTAATTACAAATATATATAAGCTGAAATGAACAAGGATATCAAACGAGAGACTTAAGTTTACAAATATCCACAAGTATGGCAGAAACATTTTAGCCTTTAGATGTAGGAATGCAGAAGTGCCACAGGAATTCTACAAAGTAGGAGTCAAAATATTGATGGGCAATGAATCCATTTGCTCTGCTATTTAGCACTTCCCCAAAACATTCAATAGATTTGTAACTTTTCAAGCAGTCTGAGAATATCACTGTTCCATCTACTATATTATTCTCTATTGCATTCATTCTTAGCACAGCGATCTGGAATAGCAATTAGGAAGCATTCTCCTGTTTCTTGCCACAGACCTCTGAAAACCCACTATAGAGGTAATACATGACCTGCATTATGTTTCCTTTTTGTGAACAAACTTTCATAGACTTCAACAATTTTGTCAGTACTACTGATCTTAGTTTTAGGACAAGAGAACAAAGAATTATAACAAATCTCTCATACACATTATTGTTACAGTGCACTGTTGTGCTGCGATTTAACTGAAGCTGTCATTCACAAATATCAATAGCAGTCAGCTCTTTGCACAAGAAAGAAATAAATCACAGAGTAGTAAAAATTCCTTTCTATTTTCTGCATGACTGAAGATAGCAGAACCATTTAGCCTTTGGTAAATATTTCACTTTTATTGGATGCTTATTTGAGCAATCATTTTATAGTTAAGACCTTTATCTTAAATATAATTCTTGCTTGTTCTTTACTCGATAATACTTGCCAACCTATGACATTCAAAAATCGGGAGAATTTTTTTAGAAATCGGGATATTTATTTTCAACGACAAAAAGGTTTTTAAATGATAAAAATATATTTTTTAATAATGAATTAATTTTAAATCTTTACTAATTAATATCTGAAAGTTCAGTTATTAATTCTTAAATGCAAACAGTACATCCTGCATTAATAAGTTTTTGGTACTTTATTTCAATAGAAAAAAGTAACTTTTCATATTTTTCAATAGAACATATATTGTCCTTGTGTTTTCATGTTGGAACATGTTTGAGAACATCGGCCCTTCCACTGTGCGAAATCGAAAATCTGCAATGACAAATGGTACACATCGCAAACGCATTACATTTCTTTGATAAAATTAGAAGAAAAGTCCTCTGTATACGATTTTTGAAAAGTACTTGAGTATTTTACCTTTTTCGCAGACATAACGAATACGAAATATCGTAATTTCTTAAACTATTTCTCGAAAGCATGTATGTTCACGCAGGTTAGCGATAAGATGAACGAAATAACATCCTCAATCTTGCTTTGTGCTCATTGGCTAATATGTGCCAGATAGCATGCAGTGGCACTCGATGCTCATTGGAGAAATGGAACATGCCGTTTTCGGACACATGTTCTCACTCACAAAACAAAACCGTACCATAATTTCTCACCTGTAAAACTACTTTGGTTTTCTATGTAGTCTTGAGAAAAACCAGGTTTCAGACACCACAAATCACTTTTTTTGAGGATGCCGATAACGAAGTATTAAGCCAAGATACATAAAAATCGTGAGAAATTTTAAGAAGAAGAGAAAGTCAGGAGAAATATATTGTAAATTGGGTTGGCGAGAGAACGGTCAGAAATAGGGAGTCTCCCGCCTAAATCGGGAGAGTTGGCAACTCTGTTAATGCATTTGAAAGAAATGAATTGCATGGGAGAAGAAAATAGATAAATATTTGGTCACCAAATGTAGACGAATAATTAAATAAATTTAAATTAATTAAAATTTCAAAAGTTAAGTATAGCATTATTTTCTGTTTGTACATGGCATGGTTTTTGGCACATGGCAGGTGATCATCTACTGACCACATCTGTCACACAGAATGTGTATTTGTCATCTATAAACATATATTCATATAGCTAGAAACTGTTTACAATAAAACACAATAATTATGTGTGTCAGGCACATAACAAAAATGTACAATATACACACATACATATATATGTTATTTATCAAGTTTCAACAACATACAATTTTCTTTGTTCAATGTAATTCAATTTGCTAAAATTTTAAACCAGATATAAACTACAATAAATATGATAGCCTTAATGACAGAAAAGTTAAATCTAAATTATAGGTTTAAAAAAGGCAAAAAAATCATGTTAACAAATTACTTATGGTATCTTTTAACACTATGTCTCCAAATATGAATGAATGCTTGAAAAATCCGTAGTATTTCTGCATCATTTCCTCGGCTTCAGTAAAAGCTTTTGATGCTGATGGTATTATCAAGTTAGAAAACTCCTTTATTTTACAAAACACACAGGTTATTTAAACCTAAACAAAATTTTATTCATTATTTATAATGTAATTACTTCAGAAAATTCAAAGCATTGTTTCACTTACTTTTCCTAAATATGCAAATTGCAAATTTTTGTCCAAACAAGTACAAAACGGTAATTTTTAATTTTATGCACAAGGTATTTAAAAATCCTGTACAGTTAAATAACTTGTAGAATTTTATGATTAGCTATTAACCCTCTCAGCAGTGCAGGATTTTAGATCCGTCATGAAGATCGGTATTTAAACAGCATTTATTAATTCACTAGCGGGCAAAGCCGCCAGCTGAGCAGGTAAAGCTCGCTTTATTGACTAATGCATTCACAAGATACTGCATACACATTCACCATGTGGAAATTCTTGAAAACACCCATGCAGCAAGAGAGCCCGCTCTATCCACGTATGCATCTGCAAGAAACTTCATACATATTCCTCACGCGGAAAATCTCGAAAACATCCATGCAGTGGGTCCATTCTTATATGTGCTTTTACCTGACCGCATATTGTGTGTTTTTACCTGACAGGTAGCGGGCAAGCCCGCCAATGGACATTTGTACGAAGTATAACTGCCAAAATTTCCGTGTATTATATTCCAACAGTAGATTCATTATTAAAATTCCTTTTGGTAAACTTCAACTCTTATCTGTAAATTTTATACCCAGCATATCATTTGTAATTTTGTTTCATAACATTAAACTGTGGCCGAATTTTCGTTCCTATAGCAACCGGCACAGCAAATGTCAATTTTACCTGGTTACGCATAGTAGGGGTACAGTGTATTCAGCTATGGCAAAGCACTGTAGGGCAATCTGCCTAAATGGAGAGATGCCTTCGTGGACGACTTTTTAAGGGAAATGTCCATTAGATGGACATTAAAATTACTTTAGAAAAAGTTATAGAAATATTCCAGTATTGACACATTATGGGTAGCCACAGTAAGTAAGTAGTTTTTGCAAACCTCTTATTCATAAAACTAAAAAAATTACAAAAATGATTTGCTTAAAATAGATCACAAAAGACTTCTGCGATGTTGTTTTGCAAAAATAATAACAACATTTTTGTGTAATTATGTTTAATCTTTGGCGTCCTGTTTATGGAATACTCGCATTTGTGGGTGCATTAAGTCTAAAAGATTTTACTGTTTTACCAATAACCTAAATGCATTTTTACCTGAAATATGCATGTTTTATGTGATTATACTTCAAAATTTACTCTCTTATTACTATTATTACATACGAAATATTTAAACTCTAAAATATTTGCTAAAATAGATTTGTGTATATAGAAAATATATTCGGGAAATTGTCAGAAAAATCAATTTTTAATTTTTTCTTTCTTTTTTTTCCTGCGGATTATGCATATTACTTAAAAGAAAATATGATTTATATTACTTTGTGTATACAAAAAAATTTTAATTGTTATTTACTGGAAAACTTCGATCAATTATTTCAGATACTTAACCTTAAATGAAGCAAATATCCATTTGTGATAGCAAGAGGTAGTTACTTTACTTACATAAAGTTCATTGAGGAGCTGTCAGATTCTGGATTTGCGGTTGTAGGTACAAGCAGAGAAAACAGAATTGGAAACTATATGGTTGAAACCGTTAAAAATCATAGAAAAAAAAAAGAAAGAGGTGCTATTGATTACAGGAAAGATATGTCATCTAGTGTAAAAATTGTATGTTGGAAAGACAGCAGTGTTGTTACAACAGTTTCAAACTGTATCAAAGTAAATCCAGAAGGTTCAGCCAAACACTGGTTGGTTTCTGAGAAACAGAAGATCGTAGTGCCTCAGCCGTGTGTGATTATGACAAACAAGTTCATGGGAGGTACCGATTGAATGGACGATAATATTTCAAATTATCGTACTAGTTCCATGGAAAGAAATGGTGGTTTCTACTTGCCATGTTTTTTTATTTACTTTTTTAATACCATGTTTTTAACTGATGTTAAAGTTTCAAATACAGTGTATTCAATTCAAAATGCATGGCTATCCCATCATATGTTTTGCAAGAAACAGAACACAATGGATCAACTAGAATTTCACAGCAACATTTCACATAACTATCTCAAATGATTTGGAGTGCTTCTCAAACCTGGAAGAACAATCACTTCAGCAAAGATGAGTAAGCATGTGACCAATGAAATTTGATTTGACCAAACTGGCCACAAAATTGTAAACAAAACAACTGCAATGTGCTCAGTATCCAGTTAAGACCACAAGAAAATGTGAAAAATATAACATTGAACTGCATGATAAATGCTTTCAACAATTTAATGAAATATAATTGTTTTTAATTTATTGTTTTTACATGTCCATTGCTTATAATATGTAAAATGCTTTTAAAATTACCATCGCTTTGAATAATTTAATCAAATTTAAACTAACCATTACTAATTATTTATGACTTACCATGCTGAAAGTTTCAAATACGAGTACAGGTCTACTTTGCTTACACATATGCCCAGTGTCCCATAAACAGGACATTCACGTATGCAGCAAATATGGCAAAGATCAATTTGACGCCTAAACTGTATTTATACCTTTCATATTAAGCAATATAAGTTTATTAATAATGAATAAAATTGCCAAAAGAAACTTGGGCATAAACAGGTTAATAATTATTATGTTCCTGGTATATTTTTGATTATACACACAACAATAGCAAGCCCAAGCATGTGTGTATCATACATAGGTTTGAGTACACGCATGCTTCTGCTAGATAGCCAGTGAATAGCAGTCACCAACTGTAAACGTGCACTTACTGACCATATAGACTTTTGAATACTTCTTTGTTGAAGTGTCCACTGTGCTAAGTCACCAGAATTGGCAAGTGTTACCAAAAGCTTATATGGCAGCCACTTTAACATGGAAGTACAGCAATATTCAATAAATTTTATTTCATTAAAAACTCTCCATAGTAGTTAACTCCTGGATAAAATTATCACATTAAAAAAAAAGTATCATTATAAATATCCATAATTCTAAAGATACTCCCTTATTATAGTGGCCCCCTAAGACTGAACTGCTAAACAACCAAGATATCTTGCCACATGTTCGTATACCTCCGTACATGTTACATTTCGGTTGATTTTCAGTTAAAAAGTATTCCTAATGTATCCAAAAAAGAAAATTATTTCATTTATTTTTAACACTATTTCAACTAACCAAGGTTAATATTTTGTTATTGAAACAAAACAGAAGACTTAAAAAAAATGTTTTGACATATTTTAAAAATTTAAATGCATTTCCAATTTGTACTTCTGATATGTCATAAAAAATGATCAATTCGAAATCTAACAGTGTCTCTAAACCTGTAGATTTCAAAGTATTATGAATTACATTGTAGAAGTGCATTACATTAAATGATAAACTCTCACATATTTTAAAAAAAAAAGTTAAATTCAGATTTAGGAAAAAATTTGTCAAGCTATATCTTTTATTTAAAACATCTATTATACATAAGAGGACTGACATTAAACAATTTCTTTGAATTCGCCACATTGCAGACTAACATCTAAATCCAATAGATATGTTAACATTAATATACGAGTTTTGAATATATACAGGGGTGTTTGTGGGACATCAAAAAATCCCCTGAAACTTTTACGGACTTACTACCGACATTTTGGAGTTTCGAGAAGGGGGGGGGGAGAAATGAAAAATTACAATTATGAAGTATTGAATAACCTAATTATAAAAGTTCAATGAATTACTTTTTTTGCAAAATTAATAACCATAAATTTTCAAACATATAAACTACTACATTTTATGTAAATATTTTAAATTACCTGAATTAATTCTTAAAAAAAAATTATCTAATTTCTGCTGCTTTTTTTTATTTTCTGATGTTTGTGGGCTTGTCTTTCTTTTGTGGTGAACTTCATAATTGCAGGAAGGTTGACTTTTATTTTCCTCATTAACAGTTGAAGAAATTTCCTCGAGAACTGCACATGCAGAGGTAGAAGCAGTTTGCTTTTCTGCTAATGTAGAAGGTTTTTCAGAGACTTTTATAGGTGACTCATCTGAAATACATGTTTTTAAATCCTCTTGGTATGTTTTCCAACTTCTGTTCATATTCAGTAAGAGATCTTTGTGAATTGGATCAGTCATTGGATTTTTTGAGCTGTTCTGGCCCTTACGGTACCAGATGTTAAATACTAACTGTTACAATTAAAACCTGAAATTAAATAATTTGCCTACAATAACATCAAAAACCAAATTTGTCAATTGTGTTGTGTAAATTTTTCCAAAAGAACTAACCCGAACAACCCCTAAGACCAAGCAGGAGTACTGGTGTTAAGAACATTTACACAAGACATCATAAGAAAATACTCTGAATCTAATATATATATATAGCCAAGGATATTTATTTCAGCACTATAAAGAGGCCACGCAATCTTACAACTTAATTTCTAGAACTAATTATATATATTGCTATTTTCAGATATACACCGAGATGACATCAAAAAAAATATTTCACCGTAAAAAAAAATTAAATTTTTATATGCAGTTATCAAATTCTGCTGGCCAGCATAAAAATCCACAGGAATTTAATGAATCACCGAGCAAGGTGTTTTAAGTGTTTACCAATATTGATAAAGATTACTTCATTCAAAGAAATTTCTTAAACTACACAGGTAAAAAAAAATTTCATGTATCAATTAAGTAATCCCTTAGGCAGTTAGAAAGTATTTCATATTCATGTAGACCCGTTGGAAAAAAATGACTACATTTATTCCTACATTCAATTACTCAATTAAAGGTAAAGTAGAATTTAAATTTTTATTTGTTCCTTATCTTGCAAAAGTTAAAGTTAATTCTCAACTAAAAGTAGTAGCAACTTAAAAGTAAAAGGTAAAATTTAGATAACAAATTTAATACTCAGTGCTGTCTTAAATCATGATATATAAATTTAAATTACATTCCAAGTTAAAGTTAAAAGGTCCTAAATAAAGTAATAGTGCAGCAGTTGCTTAATTAAACCGCCTGGATTTAAGATCCAGCAGAAAAACTTTTCACTAAAAGTTAAATAGAATTTAATTAGAAATTAAATATACATATTATTACTCCATATTTTAATAAATCATAACTGGAAAATTTTTCTTCAATTAATCAAATCCCTTTCAATATTTTAATTAGCCTTATTATTTAGGAGACATGTTCACAGAACTTAGGTTGAATGCAGTACAAAATTTCAGGTGAAAGAAACAATCAAAAAGTTGAACTCACTAGTCGGAAGAACTTTTGAAGCTTAATTAAGCGTTAAAACTTATCTGATGGAACAATCTCCAGACGAGCAGCCGTTTGAAGTTGAAGCCCGAAGCTCTCCACTGGGCATGATTCTAACCCGCAAAGAGATAGATGTAACAGTCCTGAAAGCCCATCCAAGTAGGAAGATGGAGAAAAAGCATAGATGTTTCGAAGCGAGAAAACTGGACCTATAGACCGATGTGAAGAAGGCGGAAACTTGAAATTCTCGGAATTAGACCCATCCTAGTGGGAAGACAAAAAAAATGCCTCTATGTCTCGAAGAACATCAGAACTCCCTCGGCATCATTCGTTTATAGGAGTGAGCAAAAGCACGAAGGAGGGTCTTTCATCAGACATTCAGGATACGGGCCTTGGACTTCAAATTCCTTTAACCGTCGTCCAGGATATACATGGCAGCTCTTCCCAAGGAAGGAAAATTGCGAGTCCTTCTTACAGCTGCAAATCCGAGACAAAAAAAGCTGAGAATGGCCTTGCACACCGTTTTTAATCGTCCAGAATTTTCGAAAATCACCAAATTTGGTGAATTAGTATGTGAATCTCGCCAAACACAAAACAGTGCTGTGAAAACTTAGTTTTTCCTTCTACACACCAAAAAAAATTCCACCCTCGCCAACGGAAGAGGGGTGAGGGAAAGACTGTAACAACCCTACCTCCCAACCAGATGCTGAACACGACCTTGGACGAAAGTGCTCAAAAAACACCCTTTTAGCGGAATAAAATTTTAGACCCGAAATTCAACAATTTTAGCAATTAAATGGGCATAATTCTCCAACGGGGCAACGTACAGTCATGAAAGTAGATTCATAAGAAAGCTAAATTTTTTCTCTCTAAGAGGTATAAATTTCTTCTATATAAATAAAAAGGAAGTATTTTTAAATTTCAAATATTACGCAGAAAGCAACCGATTTCCCATTGTCTCCTTTTCCCGAAAGCTATTACTATCGAACGCGTAACGTAAGAATGAGAATTCTGTTTAGCTCGCATAAAAATAATTGATTCAATAATGTAAGCAACACAACTGGTGAAGAAAAATTTAGAATAAGAATATTCTAAATATTCTTATTCTAAATTCCAATGCATATAATTTTACTCACTCAATAATTAATTAACAACTAAACTGCAATTAACTACATATTAATCCCTAATTCTAAACTAACCAAAATCGCTACATAACAGAGCCATATTTTTCACATGAGTTTTCTTTAGAAGCCATTAAATCATATTTAATAGTCTGCACTGCATCTAGGGAATGAATCTTAAGAGAGGTTCTATAGTCAGTGACAAGTGTATCCATTAAGTTGAATGCACTTTCCACTAATGGGCCATGGAAGCAGCTAAGGCAGGCTTTGACCAATTTAGCCAATGTAGGATACTTATAATCATTTGTGAAATCATCTTTTAAATTAAAAACTTTAGACCAATATTTATCAATTGTACACTTGACTT
>KK122261.1:210798-226808 GCA_000611955.2 Stegodyphus mimosarum
TAAAGTCAGCCACCCGCTACTTTTACCCTAATCACAGTTAACTTGTCAGCATCAGACCAACCCACATGTGTAGCAATCAAATCAATTCTGTCGAGAAAATCATTTAAGGAAGTTCCTTTATCACATCCTGTGAAAATAGGTACAGATTCTAATGGATCTGACCCGAAAACTGACAGACTTTGCCTCTGAACAGTATCCACCTCCTGAAAGAATAATACCATAAAGATTAACCTTAATTTCATTTGTTTATTTAATTATAGGAAAGCACTCGAGGGCTTTCTGCCTAAAAGGAAGAATGCTTTTGTGAAGGACTTTCTAAGGGAAACAGGTTACACATGGGGATTAAAATTTACTGTAGAGTACCCCTTGATTAATCTTTTTCTTTCACTGACGCCAATATTGGTGCCACAAAGGATCAGCATCAATTTCAAGAGGTGCCATTCCTTTCACCTACTACACAAAACCAAAATTAGAAGTTCAACACTTTTACAAACTCTGTGTCCATGTACACATCGACCTATTTTAACTTTAAAAAAAAATCAGAATTCCACAAACTGGGCATTGCACACTAATTTAACTTTCTCCATGTACACATCGGTCTATTTTCACTTGAACAAAATCAGGAAACTAAAACAAAGTTAAAACTATCATGTTAACCAGAGAAAATTCGCTACTCTCTTAACACACAGACACGAACAAATAAACAAAAATATACAAAGAGTAATAAATAACTAAAAAAACAGATTTCCTAACATAAAAACATTAAACAACAAATCTTTTAACAAAAATTAACACACATAAACCAATGAATAAGTAAAACACCAATTTTTTAATACGTTTCTTCATGTGGATATGTTCACGCCTCCCACCAGCATCTCCTCCATCCTCCACGTAAGCAATTCAATTAAATATTTGGTCGTTTTGCCTCATCCACAGTTAATGGCAGATAAATGCATACAGTAGCATCCAAGAAAGCCATATACTTTTTTTTTTCCTGCTCCTTTTTGCACTACACAGTCGGCCAAATAATAGTGACATGAATGTCCTTCGTTTTCCTCCTGGAGTGCAATTAACCGTGTTTAATTGCACTACACTTTCCTTCTATTTTATGTACTCCTTCCAGCCGTCAGAAATTATAGTTGTATATATAAGAATATACTCATTTATAACACAAAGCAAACTTTCAGGCACCACTTTCATAAAACATTATGCACGTGCAACCAAACACAGCAACTGAGAATCCCCGGTCCATACAAAAGGGTTACCGTTATAAAAAATAGCCAAATTCTCAATATATCACAACACAATTGGAGATATTCACACAATTTTCCCCAAGGCTACTTTCGCTAATTATCAACATTAGGGTTAGAGAAAAAACCATTTCACACAGTGGGCTTACAGATTTCACAACCAACCATTACCACTTGGCGATGTTTTCAGGCAGAAACCAAAGGGTACAGTACAGTAAATTTCAACCCAAATGGGGAAAATCACGAAAACACCCATGCATCCTGCCTATTCACCGGGTATCGAACCTCGGACCAAGATACCATTGTTCATCAACTTTATTGCTCAGCCAGCCCTCTTTGAATTATGTGGTTGAACACAAAAGACAAATAGAGAGAGAAATACTTGATATTTTGATGCAAATAAAATGCTTGTTCCTCCCAAACTACAGGACTGTACCAAAGATTAATTACATTTCACTCCTCCCCCCCATTTGAATTTTCTGCTTGTGTTACTACTGGCATTCTATTACAGTTAGTAAGTTTGAAATATAACATGTTTTCCATTGCATGACACAAATTTCACAAAAGCAGCAGAATTATAGCTTAATCAAAAAAGTAATTTATGCTTGGATGCCTTACTACAAATTACGCATGTTTATCTATAACAATTTAATTCTAGGACGATTTTTATTATTCAAACTATACTCATCATTTATGGAGCAAGCATTCAGTTAAAATTTTTTTGAACTCTTGACAGAAGTTATAACTAAACTTTCTGAAGAAAACCATGAATGAAATGATTCCTAAAACCATAACAGTACAAAAAGCTCATTATCATTAAAATACAAACTAAACACTACAGCATACTTTAAAATTACATGCTTCAATACATAGATGCAATAGACTTATTCGCAACGTAAAATGCTGAAATCAATGCAAAATTGAAAAATTAAATAAGCCAATGAATATAACCAACATAGTTCATTTATATATTACAGTCTCTGGATACTGCTTAAATGAATTAAAACAGTGTAACTTTAATTCTTAATAAACGTGCCGAAACTAATGAATATAAAGATGAGGGCTAAGAACCGCACTATCTTGGAAAATAAGCATGTTTTGTTGAAAATACAGCAATATGTAAGGTCCGAGTCTACTTTTGCGGGTATAAATTAGGCATTACATATCATGCTATTTTCTTGAATTTACGCTATTAAATGGCAAAATATTTTAAGTGAACAAAAAATATAGCTTAAAATAAGTTTCATAAACATCGATACTCTCTCATAAATAGTAAAAATTACACTCATAAAACTACGAACTGAGATACCTTCTCGCACTGTTTCCAAAATTTTGAACTCAGCACCCGACAAATGTTGCCATACGTTTTTGAAGATCTTATTTTTCAAGAATCGGTTTTGAAGTATTTAGCATATTATGCATTTTAACGCGTAATGGCAAAATATTTTAAGAAAATGCATGATTAAATTAATAGCTATTTAATTTACTGATCACGGAATTTTCGCATTGCATAGCATTAACATTTTAAAAAATCCTACTGTATGCAGATATTAATTTAAATTGAAAAATTACAAATCATTAAAAATGGCAGTATTATTTTATATTATTAATTTTTTTTTAATTTATGCTACCTGTATAACTAACGTGTTTTAAGAAGTTCAAAGTAGTGGACGCACACAGCGAACCTAACGGAATTTTTACAAGTTAAGTCTGCCACTGTCATAAGTCACTATATATTTCAAATATACATTCTATGTTTATATCGGACCACATGATAGCATTGTGGCTGTCATATGCGCGGAACCAGTGAAACTCAACTCTGCATTATAGTGGGACGTTCAATGTTTTGATGTTTACCCTGGATAGCGAATGTTTTAGCCGTTAAGTGTGTTTACTCAGCAAAATGGATTTCGTGAAAGTTAAGACAGCAGAAAACCGAGTTAGTCGCATAGGCTATTTATTAACTCGGTCGAACTCTCGTCAAAGGAGTTGTTTTCTAAATATAATGCTCAGTTTTCCTTTAAAACTGTGATCTTTCGGATGCAATGAGAATACTGTGATCTTAAGAGACTGATGAATTCTGCTGAATTCATTTCATGCTCTTTTGTAAATATTTTAGAATCTGTGATAAATATATCAGAAAATAAATTCAATACTCTTTTGATAACTGAGAACTCTTAAAAATTAGTTCATTTCAATGGCTGTTTCTTCAACGGTGACTATACCTACTTTGTTTACATTCCAACAACCTGCAGTAACGAATTATGCTACTTTGTGTAGTCCAGATTCACCTACAAGGAAAGGATCCTACCGTCTAGGATCTAATGCAGTTGTTCGAACACGTCGTCGTGCAAAGTGCCTCTTCTCCAGATTCTTTTCTCCCAAATTTGTATGTTCTTGTATACCAGCTTGTGCTGTACTGGCAGCATTAACCTTCACATTGTTTATAGGCAAAGATTATGTGAAATATGGACTCTTGTGGCTGGACAATCAAGAAGAATGGATAGTATGCATTGTATTTCTAATTTTATACACAGCAGTGTCATTTCCTATGACATGGGGCTATGTACTTTTAAATTTAGCATGTGGTTATCACTTTGGTCTCATTGCTGGGACAGTTGTGACAGCTATTGCAGCTAGTGCTGGCATTGTGTTTGCTCATCTGCTAATGAAACATTATTTCGTTGGTACAATCACAGCCAAACTGCTCGGACCAGATGTACTGAAAGCAACTATAGCAGCTTTACAGAGTGCTCATGCATTCAAACTCATTGCAATTTCTCGACTTACACCAATACCATTTGGCCTTCAAAATGCCCTCTTTGCAGTGAGTATATCATTAATCCTATATATCTATTTATATATTTCTGCAAAAAATTTCTTTATTCATCTCCATCTAAACTTCAAAATGTAGTATCTCTTTATTTACATTCTAAAGATGTTAATCGTTTATATACAATATAAAACTGGAATAAATAAAATTAGAACTTTCAAAACTTGTTACGTATATATAATATGCATTAAAATAAAGTGTGCTATTATATATATGTATATAAGCATACTTTATTTTAATGTTTGTAATAGATGTGATGTACATTAAAAGACTGAATTTTTATCTTCAAAATTTAGAGAGTCAGTTGGATATTCATAGAGTATGGCAGAAAATGTGCAGAGTTATGAATTCATTAAATCTGCAGTCAATGTATTCTGTATTATTCTTGTTTTTTGCCACATAATTTTTTTTTATTTATAATTATCGAAACTTATTAAACTCGTAGGTAATTTCAGTGGAATTTGATGCTATTACCTTTCTTTTTTTCCGTTTGGGAATGAAACATGTACGATCTGCCTATGGACTATTAGAAGTATAGTATACAGATGTTAGAGAAAGAAGTGAATTTTAAATGAAATGCGGTCTCTGATTATCATTAGTTGTAGAAAAATGATTTTTTGAAAGAATCTTCTGTAAGTCTTTTTCTCTCAAGGATAAATTTCAAATTTACAAAATATGCTTAAAGCTTTATTTAAAACTGATGCTAATCTAACTTGCAATTTTGATTATATCTTAAGCGCACTCAAATATGTTTTTGTGCATGTCATAGAGATTGTATAATAGAAAATACATTAAAAAATCCTTATAAGTAGTATAAAATACTTAATTTGCAACACATTAAAAAATTGTCTTATAAATAGGGATCACAACAAGAAACCAACATAAAAAATTACTCAAAACCTCACAATGTGGCTAGAAATTGGTTTTCTAAACAAGGCAAAAATTCATTTAAACACATGAATAATTTTAAATGTTTTATTTGCTTATACATTAACTATTTATATAAAACTTCCAAAATGTGCATACAAAAATCATTCTTTATAATCAAGAATGCAGATTTTCTTATGGAGACCTGGTTCAAAATCTTTTTCGTCTCTTGAAGATGCTACTTTGCACTTGTTCAGAATTCACATTTTTGGTGATATAGTGTAGTCGGTGATCAGTTTTGTGACAATGGTTGTTTGGTTAGCTGCTTGTGTATGCCGTAGTAACCAGATATACAAGACTAAATTTTACTCTGGAATTTTAAAGTTGTTTCAACATTGGGATCGATTGTAAGAAAATGGCTTTCAAATTTTCTCCAAATTCAAGCTCTGCATAGATATTATTTTCAGTCACAGTCGGGTTCATCTTTGTCATCAGTAGGATCTGTTATGTAATTTGTAATGCCATTGTCACTTAAAGATTTGTCATGAATCACTTCATCAATGTCAGTTTCGCTGAAAACCTTCACCACTTATGTCATGTGGTGCAACAATTTCTGATGATAATACTGAGGTGTTTTGAAATAATGAATATTCCTATTTTAACAATGTTCTTATTAGCAGGTTTGTTGTGAATCACTTCATCAATGTCAGTTTATGCTGAAAACCTTCACCACTTATGTCATGTGGTGCAACAATTTCTGATGATAATACCGAGATGTTTTGAAATAATGAATATTCCTATTTTGACAGTGTTCTTATTAATGACACAATCTGGATAGGTTTCTTTCCAACATGCATTTAAAGTGTGTTGTTTTATTTCACTAATTGCTGCAACAGCATGATTTATGCAGTATAAAATTAGAAACTTTTTCCAAGTTTCAGTTTAGGTTATTGCATCTTTTTCAGCTGCAAAATTTAGCTTCATTCTAAAATTTATGGTAAACCCTATAATGAAATTGATAATACAATATACATATATTTTTTTGTAATGTGATGATGTAACATCAAGTGGGCCATATGTTAGTTTCTTTTTCAGTTGCATGTTACCTTGAGACTATCAGCCAACTGTTATTTTCTTTTTAAATTATTTTAAAATCTCTACTATTAGCTCACACTCTCCCTATATCTTGTTCAAATTTTCAGTCATTAATAAAATACTTTTTATTAATCCACTCAAGTTCAGATACATTTTTTTAAAACTTGTAGTGGATGACACTTGATGATAATATAGTTTTTACACATATTAAAGTCAATTCCTACTTGTTTATTCCTTTTTATTGGAACTAAAGATATTCTGTTTTTAAAAAAGTTTAGAAATTAAAAAAAAAATTATAGACCACCATCAGCTTCATAAATTAGGAACGAAATAATGTTAATAAAAAGTAACTAAAATGAAATTTTTCTTTGTTGACCTAAGTAGGATTTAAAAAAAAAGTTATATTACTTGTTATTATTACTTTTTATTCGTATTATGCGTTTTGATAGACATTTTTTCTGATAGCATTCTAGTTTATAGAGAAGTCTAATTTCAGATCAGAGAGAGATTATTTTGGTGTAAAAGGAAAATAAAAATTGCGTAATTCAGTTTTTATAAAAAAGTATAGCAAATAATAACTTATAAGAATAGAAATGGATGATGCATTATGGTATCAGAAACTGGGTGTTATTAATAAGGTTTCAGAAAATGATTGTGTAACTATGTAATTTGGATACTTGTGTATTAAAGGGGTATTATTATATAGTGGTAGTGACTGTGTTAAAAAATGTGTAAAAATGAATTTAAGTTTGCATCATCTCAAAAAATACCATATATGTAGTGATTTAAAGATAATGAAGCAAGTTGTATTTAATTTAATTATGACTTGTGTACAATATTATATATACTTTTGTGTATATCTAATGTAATTTTGTTTCATCTTAAAATTTCTTTGACCAATGTTGATAACCCTATCATAGGAGCTCAGATCTAAATAATTTAACCTTGAAATACTTGGAGTATATTGACCATCTTCTTTCAATGTTTAACAAAGACTACGAGACTTACCATTTTGCATGAATTTTAAGATATTAAATGTAATAATTTTTACATCGAAAGATGAGCTTTTAGTGTTCATGATTTACGTACATCATTTTTATTTTCAAATGATTTACAGACTTCCATCAAATGTTCTGATTTTTTTTTATTTGTGTGCAAAACTTTGCACAAAAAAAAGGGAAAAACTCTATTTATGTTTAAAAAATTATTTCAAATTTAATTGAGGGATGGGATTCACAAATAAAATGCATCAATAAAAGCACACATTATGCACTTCACATGCATCAATATAAAATATATTTTTTTATTCAGTTTTAGAGGTGTTATAAGTGCACTTCGCCTTCATGAATGGGATGATGAGAAATCTACCCCGCTATTAGATGACTCCTCGCAAAATGAGGGAAACCCGGGAAATGGATCAAATCGTCTCCTAAAATTCTCTCGGGTGAGGTTTCCCATTCCAAGATTGCTTCCTAATCACATCACACGGATGGTGCCGCTCCTGAAACTGAAACGAGTCTAACAAAGACCAATGAAAAGTTGCCTCAAGCATCCAATCAGAAAACTCCGTATCAGATTCCGAACCCAAAGTACTTTCAGTAAGTACCCTAAGCAAAGTTCTAAGTTGCCGCCTCTCGTTATTAAGAGTGCTAAAATAAAAGAGGCAAATCGACAACCTTGTATTCGGCGTAGATTTTGTAAAATCCCAATCGATTTCGAGAGCAGAACGGGTCCCCCTTGCGCAAAATTTTTTGCTCCCGATGAAGGGGGACCCGTTTTGTCCTCGAAATCGATTGGGATTTTACAAAATCTATCCCGAATACAAGGTTGTCGATTTGCCTGTTTTGTTTTCCGCTTCGACGTGTTTCTCTTGCGTCTTGATGCTAAAATAACTTGGAAGCAGTTAACGCACGTATTAGAAGACTCTGTCTTAACTGACCGTCGTGCTAAACTAAAGGCAGACAAGGAATGCGAAATTAAAGCTTTTGAAGTGGGCATTCATCGCAGAATTGCGACTGTCCTTGATACTAAGGAAATCACATTCATTTCCTACCTTATGACAAAAATCTCAAAGTGGATATCAGAAGTTTACCATCATGCACGAAAATTGTTGGAGCTTGGTTATCCTGTCCTTAAAATCGACTAATCCACTAGAAGAAGAAGACCGGAAATTTTCAAATTTCACCTCTTTCTTATCACCTTATGGAAAACGGAACAGGCTCATTCTATCCATAGCTTCCATTTCCTGATGTATATGAGGAATAGTGTTGAAATATACAGAGGACGGCTCGGACCTACTCATTACTTCCGTTGTGAGTCATTTCATCCTGCACAAGCAACTTGCCGCCACTCCACGCTCTGTCATGTGCGGAATGAACATTGAATCCAAGGATTGTACTAAACCCCGGCACGATCCCTGCAGGTGCGCTAACTGCTAGGGCCCGCATGCGGCCAGTTGTCATGGTTATGAGTTTTATCCTAAACAGTGAGAAAGCAACCGCCCTACTGACCGGACTTATGCAGAAGGAGTAATCACAAACTCCAGCGCGGATCGCTATCACAGGCAAGAGGTCGCCATTGTAAACAACATTTCAAAAGCTAAAGACGTATTAAGAGCTCTTACCTCCCTCGTGGCCATGCTTAAAAATTTAGGCATTCCAAATCTGGCCAGCATCTTAATACCTGTAGTGATAAATCCAATAAAATCGTCATCCCAATCACCCATCATGAATAACCTTGGGATTTTCTAGATGCGCGATTATCTTATGTAATGCCTTCAATCTATCTATAAAGGCAGCAGAATTCCACAACTTTGTGGTCAATCATGATGTTAACATAGCTTTGGTTACTGAAACGCTCGCCAAGCCTCAGCATAGTCTAAGGCTTGTTAACTTCAACATTCACAAGTGTTGCAGAATCAAACTCAGAGGAGATGGTGTCATTTACGTTATGAGGTTTCTGCCTCATTACTACAAAAACTTAGAAAGGATATGAAACTGTTAAAGTGTGTGTGTTCTTATCAAAATATGATAATGCTACATTCTAATCCATTTACAACCCTCTGGCTAATCACCTATTAGATTCTGATTTAAGCGAATTATTTAATAACCATTACCCCATCTATATCATCTATATTGGAGAAAATTTTTTATAGCAAGCACGTTGAATGGGACTGTCGCCATCCCAACAATAATGGCCGGATTATTCACGAATATATTCTAAATAATCCAATTTACATACATGTCCTTAATAGCAGCACCTGGTGATCAAGTATTTTAAATCGCAGATATGATATCCTGGGCATTTTCATTAGCAATATAAATATGTCCTTTCATCTGATCAGGTGCCTGTGATCGCCTAATTTGGAGTAAACATTTCCTCTGAAATGTTCAGAGAACTAGAGGCTGGAATTTCTTATGGAACCTGCTTTCCTCTCCTCTCCTAATATTTCCAAGCTCAGTTCTAAGAAGAACATTGACTATGAAATGAATTGTCTCACCAGCAGTCTTCAAAAGTTTCTGGAAAATTTTACCATTAGCATCACATTTGATCAATATCACGGTCAGCTGTCCCTTAACATCAGAAATGTTCTCGAAGAACAAAACCGCCCGCGGAAGAATTTCAATCGCACTTGGGATCCTAATGTGAAGACCAAAATTAATCAACTTAGTCGTAACATTAGGACTCTTATTAGATTAGGGAGCACATATCAAATTTTTGGAATTATGAAATTAATGAACTGGACCGATGGAGGACCGATCTTTTGGAATTACGTGAGAAGGAGGAAAACGAACAGGCATTATTCTCAGCCAATTAGGAATGAGAACTTCACCGTTTAACACTAAGGAAGAAAAGGCTTTGGCTAATCTTTGGAATATGGTAACTGGTAGTTTGGCGACATTTTAGTAAGGCGATAAAAATTATAATAATAACAATGATTTTTATTAATTTAATGTTTATGTTTATTTATATTTTAATTAGTGTTCTTTAATTTATTTTATTTTAATTAAATGATAGTCATTTTGTGCATTATGCAATCCATTTCAGTACAAGTAAACCTGCATGGAAATAAGTTAAATATTTGACACTAAGTATTTGCAACCATTTTTAATGTTTACCTTATAAATTCGCAGGTGACTTTTATAATGGATAATTTAGAGGGAAAAGAAAATTAATGTAATATCTTGCATATTTTATTTATTTTATACGTGCAAATGTTCATCCTTGGAAAGGGTATATGCAAGCTGAACATATAAAAGTTTGCATAGTATACATACTTTTTAACGATGAGGTAATTTCATATATGTCCTTTTTTACCAGCTTCAAAGATTCACAACATTTTCCTGCATTTTAGTGGAAATTTTTCTAATTTACGAGAAAAATTATTTACATGTTCCATATACAAATTTGCCCTGTAAAAACAAATTTCTGTGCACGTTTGTTCCACTACTTTTCGGAAAATTCCGATCGTGATTTTAGCTAATAAGCACTTAGAAACAATCTCGCACCTAATCTTCGTCATGATTAAGCACTTTTGTTCCATAAAAATTCTAGCATAAACGTAATTCGGCTAGCAGATTGTTGGAAAAAATGTTGAGTTAAAAAAAAAGAAAAAAAAAAAAAAACTTTTACTTCGTGAAAACAAAATGGCGTCCCCCAAACAAACTGGTAGGTTGCTCGCCAAATTTTCGCCAAAAAACCGCCAAGTTACCATAATCCGAAGATTAACCAAGGCTTTTTGCAAATTCCCTCAGAAGTCAGTTCAGGTCGAATGTTTTTTCCCCCTGATAGTATGTCTGATCAAGAAATCAATAACCTTGTAAATGGATGGTTTTTCTTTCCTTCCTCTGAAAACATCATGCAGTTAACCTCTTCGGCTGAAATCAAAAGTATTATCAAATATTCGTCTCCCAGGAAAGCACCGGCTTAGACGGAATCGCCAATAAAATGTTTAAACACCTTTCACATAGAACATGCTGCGCTCAGTAGTATTTGCAACGCATGCGTCGGGAACTTCTATTTTCTGACTCGTGAAAGACTCCATTATTATGATTCTCAGGCCGCTCAAATCTCCAGACTCTCCGAGCAGTAATAGACCCAGCCTTCTTTCTGCACTTACAAAATTGCTGAAAAGAGTCATCTATAACGGAATGAAACCTTATTTGTAGGAACTCAGTTAGTGAAATGTAGTTTCCGCGAAGGACCCTCAACAACCGAACATCTGATCAAAATTTGTGAATTTGTGGATGCCTCCTTACATTACAAACTCATTGTTACTATCTGCATGCTAGACGTGGTCAAAGCTTTTAACCGTCTTTTGACCATAACATAGACAACTGGCGTGAAGCAGTTATTTACAACTAATCAAAAGGAGTTTTCGACGCAAACTTATCATGTTTTGCAAATCTGTGGAAAACAGGACATCTACTATCAGGCATGGAAATAACTTTTCTCCACCTAAGAATATATGTGCTGGAATTCCACAAGGCTCCATTTTAGGGTCCGCATGTTAAGCCGACGACAAGGCTATTCTCGCCAAATCAAACTCGTATTCAAAACAAGATCCTCGCCATTGAAGAATGGTATTGTTGCGTGCGTACGGGTTCGTTATATATTGAATGCACAAGTCGTTAAAAAGTTAACAAAAATTTATTCTTTCCACAAGAAATAAATCAAAATGCTCAAATATTTCTTCAGAGGTATTCGCACAATATCACAATATCTCAAACGTGTAGCAAAACTCAATTCAAAACAGATAAAATAATTCTATCTCACACTGAAATCGTTACAATCAATAAGAGCATTAAGTAAACAAACAGCAGTTCACTTTAAACAGCTTCAACTACAACAACAACTGAGATGAGGTGTTTCAGTTCGGCTTTTATAAGCTTTTTAATTATCAATAGAACAATTTCGATTTTTCTAGATTTTTCTGGATGGCGACAGAAATTACAAGATATTTATTTATTAAACATTGAATGCACGCTCTCTTTTATTTTTATTATTATTTTTTTTGACGTAGCTTTCTCTTCAAAAACCGTCTGCGTTGCGCGGAAAATATAAAGCAATTTTAATTGCAATTCTAAATAAATAGCTAAATAAATGTGAAATTCGTAACATTTGCCCCCTTCCCAAGGACTGCACGTCCTGGGCAGTACAATCCTTGGACAGGAAGCCAAAGTTACAACTAAGGCATCCATGTAATAATAAACATTACTTTACAATAACAAAATAAACAATAATTGCAGTAAGTAACTTTCAGCAAATCAAATACTATCAAATAAATACAATTCAAATACTACCAAATATTAAGTACAAATACTATCAAATACAAATACTTATCAAATACTAAATACAAATCAAATACTAAATACAAATAGGACCATGGTCTTATACTATTTGCATTATTATTTACAACTATATACACTACGTACTATGGCCATAGTGATTAACTAACCTGTCGTATTGAACGACTTTAGGTTTAGAGTTCGATGACTTACGGATCCGAACCACGACGTCGTTCAGCCTATTTAGGACTGCGTAAAGATCATCTCAAGGTGACTGTAGTTTCGGAAAAAGTCTATTCCGTCAAGTTGGATTCCATAACCACACCTTGTCTCGTTCGTGGAAACGACGGGTCTCTCATGTCGTAGCGGGTCTTCATCTTCTTCGTCGCCGAGTTGACTCGCTTTCGTGCAGAACAGTGCTTCACTTCAAACCGGGCCTGGACATCTTGGATGTATTCCTTAGGCGATGAAGGCGCATCTGTAGGGCGGCCAAATAAGAAATCACAAGGCAGACGAAGATCACGAGCATCTGGGATGGAGAATTGCTGGTAGTCTTGGGTTTCTCTTCAACCCTAGTATGATTTCGGCAGCTTTCTGAGCAGGGTATTTCAGACAACACGTCGGCGTTTCGTGGTGAAGATCCTTTCTGAGGATCGATAGTCATGTCCTCAAATGCTGAAAGCAGTTTGTTGTTTTTGAAGTCTAAGGAAAAATTGTATTTCCTTAAAAAATCCAATCCGATTGTGCAAGGATCTGTGATATCTGCCACATATGCCGTGTGATGGTAAACGGCACTTCCAAGCGTGATGTTCACGTTTAACTTTCCTTCTATGTCAATTCTCTCATCGAGTGCAGTCTGGAGGGTAACACAGGATGGCGTCCAAATCAGTTTATCCTTAAATTTTTTAGCTAAATCTCTTCGAATGATGGTAACATTAGCTCCTGTATCAATGATCATGTTGCAAGGCACTTCATCGATATGCCCATTGATGGATAGTCCATTACTGTTGCCACACACTGCAGATATCTTCAACGCTTTAAACGGGGTTGTTCACTATCGCTCAAACTCTGCTCCGCGATATGATCATTTAATTGCTTCCTGCGTCGTTGCTGAGAAATGATCTCATTTTCCGCTCTTCGGGGTGTTCTGCAGTTCGTTCGTACGTGGCCTTCAGCTCCGCAGTTCCAGCACTTTGGTTTATTGTCACTGCGTTTCCATTTCATGGCATTTAATTGTCAGTTTATATCGTTCTTCTTATTTTCCCTGCTCCGAAGTGTTCGGCAGTTACTTCGCATTTGTCCTACAGCACCGCAAGTCCAGCACTTTACGGTCAGTTTCTTGTCATCAATATTCCGTTGCAAGGCATTCACTTGTCTTGTGAAGTCATCTAAACGAGCCATCAATGGATCCACTGGCTCGTGTACTCGCACAGCTCTGACTGGGTAGCGATCCCTCTACGAGTTGCTTGCTGAGCTGCCTCCTATTTCATGGCGTACACTAGAGCGCTTTTTATATCTTTTACATCCGCCAGTCTTAGAGCTTTGTGTATTTCAGGATCTCGTATGCCGTCGATGAAGTATTGCAGGGACAGGATTTCTTTTGTTTCTGTCGGGCACTCCGAAAAGGCGAGGCGGGACAGCCTTTCAACATCCGTGGCGAGCTCCTGGAGTGTTTCCGTAGGCTTCTGTTGACGGGATTTTAACTGCAGCCTGCTGTAATCTTTTAAACACTTCTCTCCAAAACGCAGCTCCAAAGCACCGGACAGAGCTTCGAAATCTAGTCTTTTGTTTTCGGGAAGAGTCTGAAGGATATCCGCTGCGTCTGCTCTCAGAGAAGCGGTAAGGTTACAGGCCTTAGCTTGGGAATCCCATCCATTTGCTTCCGCAACTATAGAAAGTTGTGTCTCATACACTTGCCAGGAGGTCTTCCCATCATATGTCGATAGCTTCAGAGAGGGATGCGCTGGCATAGCTAGAAATTTAAAAGTATCCGAATTGCTTCCTACCGTCGCTAGGAATTTCTTTTAAAGTATCAGCTTCTTTCGCAACCGCAGAAACCTTGTCATCAATTTGTTGTTCGATTTGGTGTTGGACGGCAGAGACTCTTCCTTTGATTCGTTGCTCCACAGCAGAAACTTTTCCTTCTATTTGTTCTTTTACAGAAGAAACTCTTTCTTCAATGTGTTCAACTTTATTTTCAACAGCGTCAATTCTGCCTTCCATAGCCTCGAATTTATTTTCTATTACAGTGGTAATTTCTCTTTTCATTTGTTCTTGACCTGTTTCAATCTTTTCTTGAACAGCCTTCATTTCTTCCTTAACAGATTCTTGACCAGCTTCCATCTTTTCTTTAACTGATTCTTGGCCAGCTTTAATTTCTTCTTTAAATGCAGCAAAGGCTGCCATAAACTGCCTTAATTGTTCTTCCATTGCTCTAGTTAAAGGCATTCAATCCCACTTCTGACACCAAAAATTGTTGCGTGCGTACGGGTTCGTTATGGATTGAATGCACAAGTCTTTAAAGAGTTAACAAAAATTTATTCTTTTCACAAGAAATAAATCAAAATGCTGAAATATTTCTTCAGAGGTATTCGCACAATATCACAATATCTCAAACGTTTAGCAAAACTCAATTCAAAACAGATAAAATAATTCTATCTCACAGCGAAATCGCTACAATCAATAAGAGCATTAAGTAAACAAACAGCTGTTCACTTTAAACAGCTTCAACTACAACAACAACTGAGATGAGGCGTTTCAACTGAGATGAGGTGCTTTTATAAGCTTTTTAATTATCAACAGAACAATCTCGATTTTTCAAGATTTTTCCAGATGGCAAAAGTAATACGAGATATTTATTTGTTAAACATTGAATGCGGGCGCTCTTTTATTATGATTATGGTTATTATTATTATTATTTTTTTGACGTAGTTTTTTTTTCAAAAATCGTCTGCGTTGCACGAGAAATATAAAGCAATTTTAATTGAAATTCTAAATAAATAGCCAAATAAATGTGAAATTCGTAACGTAAATGGAAAATTAGCATCAGCCCTTCAAAATCTGAAGTACTGATCATCAGGAGATACAAAAAACTTGACCCCATTATCACTTAGATTACATTTTTCAGTACCATTGTTCCGTCCATCTCCAGTGCAAACTATCTGGGAATTACATTAAATTCTAATTTCACCTGGACTAATCATATAAGAAATATCAGAGGGAAAACTCTGCAAATTATCAGTTAAATTGCCTTTTCTCAAGACATCTGGACTTAGCCTAAATAGGAAAAGGAGAATTTATACTTCAGTAATCCGCCCTATCTTCTCACTTCACCTGCTTGGACCAATGCCACAGAAAGGGATATTAAGCAGCTTCAAGTCATTCAAAACAAGTTCCTGCGAACTATCACTGGAGCTCCTTATTTTATCAGAAACAGCTCTCTGCAACGTGACCTCAAAATTAACTATGTCTGTTACTATCTTAAATTGATTGACAACTTCCATAAAAAATCATCAGCCTGTTCTCCGATCGCAAACTTTATTATCTCAAGAATGAAATATTACCAGAGGATAAAAACATCGGGCCGTATGTTCAGGACCAGACCATAGCAAAGACAACTAAGACAAATGTCTAGGGCCCAGGTTTTGGGAGGCAGTCGGTCAAATCGTCCACTTAAAA
>KK122261.1:229685-244363 GCA_000611955.2 Stegodyphus mimosarum
AAAAAATCTGAAAGGATTCAGATTTTAGATTACGTCCAAAGGGATCTTGCTTAATAATATGAAAACTTGCCGAACGAAACAAACATTAAACTAAACCTAATACGTACACAAAAACAAACCCAATATAATTCCAATAGTCAACCCAATACAATTCCATTAATCCATCCAGTACAGACCCGATAACCAACATAATACAATTCCAAAAATTCCAATAGCCAACCCAATGCAACTTCAATTACCAACAAAGAAACATTAGCACTAAATTGAAAAGTGAATCGGACATTTTTGTGAAACGACGCAAAACGCCCAAACGAAAGTAATAGTCCTTCGGGACTAAATCCCTCCCTTAAAAAGAAAGAAAGAAAAAGTTTTTCACAGACGATTCAGTATTTCTCATTCAATTAGTCCAGTTCTCAGTTAGCGACAAGGCAAAAATATTTAAAAACTCAAAATATCTATATTAATAATTACACTTATTTCCTCGAATAAATTCCGGAATGGATTAAGCATTATTTAATTCGCAATAATAAAAGAAGGCGTTATCTTTGTTATTGAGAAATTTAGTTTTTCTAGATTAGCAACAAATCCACTATTTTCCTAGGTTTCAAATGTAAATAAATATGGCCGCCACGAGAAAAACGATTAGACTTAGCGGCACTTAAACAACTTTTAAATTGTTGAAAATTCTACAAATCTTGCATGCAGATTTACTAAAGGCGTAAAAACCTTAATCGGAAGATAACAACAGCATAATTTAATCATTTTTAAAGCAAAAAATTCACAATTTACCAACATATAAGAATAAAAAAGCTGAGTTCACTGAGCCGAGTAACAGACTGGATATTTATATACTTTTCTTGCAGCCGATTGCAACCAAAATAGAAGGTGCACATCTACATGCTATAGCAGTCCTCTGTACGAAATTTCAACGTTCTGAGGCTACTCGTTTTTGAGTTGTGCGAGATACATATATACATACATACGTACGCACAGACACCACGAAAAAAATGTCTTCAGAATCCATTTTAAATCAGTTTTATATTTTTTTTAAAGGCCTTTGTTCTGTTCTTATGTACAAATGTCACTCAAAAACATCGTTAAATTGCATTCGATAGCGGTCAAAATAGATATTTTCGTTGAAATATGATACCCGAAATTTTTCGCGATTACAGTACTTCCTTTTTACTTCGTACAAGGAAGTAAAAATGCTCTGCTTGATATATCTCTAGATGAATTTCAGAAATGTTATGCAAACCAGAATAAATGCAAGCAGTACATCATACTTACAAGACCCTGCTATGCCAATCTCATCTGCGGGAAGTATTTTTGATAATTTATTTAATTACGTTAATAGTTTAAGACATTTATTTCGGGAAATAGAAGCGGAGACATTAAAAGCGACAGAAATAAAAGCTTATTCCGATACTAATAAAAGTTCGCGAAAACGGAAAGCATTTTTTGATACAGTTCATCACGATGAGGACGACAAAAGTTCATGTAATCAGGGTCAAAAAATCTTTAATTTTACGTAATATGTGACAAAATGTATTTTGACCTAAAACTGCGTAGCAAAAGTTACAAAGACATTTAATAAGACTTTTAAAATATTTATTTCATACAGACTCATATGACAGTATATGAATTGAATCTGAAGATACCATATTACTAAAAATGGTACAGTGAAGAGATTGATACGAAGGAATTGGATGAGGAACTGTTACAGTTTCTATTACTTTGTAAAAGCTAAAATTTAATGTTGCTATCTGACATATTACGATTTATAAAGACGGCCGAAGTTGTATCGACATTCCAAATATGGAAATCATATTACGTGTATTTTAAATTTGCATCGAATGCATCCTGTGAAAGATCGTTTTCGGTTTTAAAATGCAATTAGCTTCTTTAGCTGTACTATATATAGAACAAAATGCGTTGGACAATAGTAATTAGGAAGAAATAGTTGATAAATATGCAGAATTGAAAGCCAGAAAAAAAGGATTTTTCAGTTAATTTCATAACCAATTTTCCAAAACTGTGGTTTTGACATGAAAAGCTGACTATTTTTGTTAATTATTATTATGTACCTATTAATTATTATTTTGTTAGAAAGTTCTCATAAAAATTACATAACACCCAGGGTGTAGGGGCCTGGCAGGAAAAAAAGATTCTCTAGGACCCTAAAATAGGTTAATCCGCCTCTGCATATACTGCACATCAAATTAGGCAACTAATTTATTAGATATTTACATATTTACTTTCTTCTCATCTCTGTGTGTTTTTAAAAATTCACTTGTTGCATTACCAACTCTGCTTTCCACAAATTTCCTGAATTGGCTTTGTGAAGTCTCTTGACCATCCGATTTTCTTAATTCCAAATTTTTTGCAATATCGTGACTGACTTTGCAACTTTACTGTTATATTTACCGTATTTTTCTTCCAACGTGCTGTGAATAAACGACTTTGTTTTCTTAGCTGTATGATACTTCTAGCATACTTCATGTGAAGGACTCCTCTCTTTCTCTGATAACCTCGCAGCCGAGTGGTTACGGCATAGAGATGTAATCCTGAACTCGCTGATTGCAAGTTTTATTCCGTGACGGAAAGCAAAATTTTGACCATCACCTACAGCTTTTATGAACGTGTGTCTATTTTTCCTGCTACTACTGTGAACAATATTTTTCAGCATCTTTTATATTTTTAGCATGTTGTTTTATTTTTAATTGCATTATCCGAAACTACTCTGTACTGATACTTCACAACTACAGATGACAACAGCTCTCCGCCCTGAAACTTCCTGCATAGAGGCAAAAGTGCCTTCTTTTGTTTTTACTTCTGATTTCTCTCCGAGAGTTCATATGTATTTTTCATACCTTCGTGCCCAAATAAGGACTTTTTAAGTTACTGGCAAGAGCTACTTTTGTAGCTGAACGCCAGTATAAACAACTAGTTCAAAACATTGAATAGTTCGATATGCATTGGGATTAGTTCAGCCAGTCCCCGCTAGGAAGTTAGAAGCACGTACCGTCTTTTTCCGAAAATAAGACACTGTCTTACTTTCTTTTTTGGTCCAAAATACGCGCTAGGGCTTATTTTCGGGGGAGGGCAAAAATAAAAGTATATTTATATATTTTATATATTTATTTTACACAGAATACAGAAATTTAAATTTATTCAATTACAGTCATGTCATCTTCTTCTGGAACATCGTCATAAATAAAATTCTGAATTATATTCTGATTTTCTTCCAAATCCATTTCCTGTTGAATCATTGGTCCGAATCTCTCATGTCTTGCGATATAGTTATCGTTAAATGAATACTTCTTGTCATGTAGTGCATTGGAAACATCACTATCAGTTATTTTGTCCCATGAATTTTTTACCCAATTCACAACTTCTTGTAAGCCTGGTTTTATAAAACTACCTCGATGATTTCGCACCATTCTGTTTTCAATATATTCATTGATTTCCATCCGCAAATGATCCTTGAATGGCTTGTTTATTGCAGTGTCAAATGTCTGGAGGTAACCAGTCATTCCTGCCGGAATCATTATTTGAACAATCTTCCTCTCAGCAAGAAAGTTTTTCATGTCTTTAGCGCGGTGAGTACTAGCTGAATCCCAAACTAGTAAACCTCTATTCTGACCCCTCAACAGTGGTGGTAACATAAAATCAACCCACTTTCTTATAACTGCTTGGGTGAACCAGGCTTTTTCACTTTCAATGACATAAATTCCTGAAACACGTTGAATCTGGTCTTTTTTACCATAAGTGATTAAAAATGGCGACACTTTCTTGCCATCTAGACGAATCGCCAAAATACAGGTAACACGTGCACTATCGTAACCGGTAGAAGGAACGTAAATTGATGAAGAAGCCTTGTGGTAAACGTTCATATCGTTTAAGGAAGTTGTCCAACCAGTGTGACGATGCTTTAAATTCTTCTGTGGATATATCAAATTCAGTTGCTGTTTCAAGGGCAAATTTTTGAATATCAGCCCTGCGCACAACCAAAGCCATTGCTCTAGCCTGCAATCCATTCCCAGATGCAATCTTCCAACTCAGAAAATAACGGCTGCCGACATGATCCAACTCTGCGTTTTTTCTCATTTCCTTGGCCCACCAGCTGACACAGGTAATTGTGGTCTGCACGCCATTTACGAACCATACGGAGATCCAGCACCTTCTCTTTACAGAATGCTACAAGATTTACACCCCTGCAGTCTTCCACGATTCCCTTTTTGTACTCGACGGAATAGCTCTTTCGTTTTATATTAACTTTAACTGGGGTTAAAAATTATTCACTTTATTTTTAAATAAAATTATGTATGAGGAAATATCAGACTTACAAGACTGAAATGAATGAACGTTGTATACCTGCACTGTCGCTCAATGTAGACTGCTGCCTTATGTTGTATTTTTAATATAAATTCCAAGAATTAATTTGAAACGAACTGTAGAGGTAAACAATTAATTTCTTGGAATATTTTGTTTCAAACATTTCTCTGAAATACGAACATTATGAGAGCTAAACATATTATTACTTAATAAATCAACAGCATTTTTAACGAATTCTTTTTGTCACATTATTTTAACTAGGGATTATTTTCGGGGGATGTCTTATTTTACAAAGAGTTCCGAAAATCACGATAGGGCTTATTTTCGGAGGATGTCTTATTTTACAAAATGTTCCGAAAATCACGATAGGGCTTATTTTCGGAGGATGTCTTATTTTTAGAAAAAGACGGTAGTATTTTCGGATGTCGTCGTTTCGCCGACAAGACTGTTCCAACTAAAATTCCCTAAAGGGATAAACTGCTGCTGACTTTTCTCGCGACTGGAGAAAAATACAGTTATCACAACAGAACGATATGAAGAAATGTTTAGATTGATCCGGCACTGTGCCGCTTAAGATATTTAATATTTGTTTAAATCATGTTTGTTATTGTTTTCAATAAAACATCAAAGGTACCTATTGTAAAATGAATGACTCAACACTTCAAAAAACGAAGAAACCACACAAGGACAATCCATCGGCAGCTGATTCGCCATAGACTATATCGCCGTCAAGTAGAAATAAAATAAAAATGCGTCATAAAGGTTGCCTATAATATATGTATATATATAATTAGTACTTATATACAAATATGGGATATAAAGAAATTACATAGAATTGGTTAGAAAATTATGTCAGTATCAAACGCAACAAAATTATCACATTTTATAATTATGGGCTAAATCTCTGACATATTCTATTATACTATCGTTTCTAAAATTATGCAGATACAGTGTTTATAAGATTCGTCAAAATTTCTTGAAATTTTAATCAGGCAGTTTCAGAGAAATCGCTCATGTGATTGGGAAATTCACATTTTTATGAAATTCTAGTTGTAAATGCAATTACGTATATGAATTGAAAATGGAATCTTTCTAGCACATTGTTCTCTTAAAATAAATAAATGTATAGATAGTTATACCAATAAGTTAACTTTTATGTCATGCGAGACGATATATTTATATAAAATTGTATATAAAAATAATTTATTATTCAGAAGGTTTTTAATACGAGGAATTTTCTGAAATGCAAATGTTTAAAACTATCTGATTCTTTAGATAGCAGAAGTTTAGAAAGATGTTTTACCATAAGTTAGATTATAGGGCAGATTTTTGCATGCGATTTGTTTTAAAATGCTTGCCAAAAATCGGATTTTAATATTAAATCAAGTCAATTTATTTTGATCTCTCAGAATAGTTGACATTTTATTCTGAAAGTTACTTTTTATTATGTTTACTTTTAATATTACGCTTTATTTCATTACTAGCTGCTACGCGGCCTGTTAGTCTGGCTTTTAATTGCCTAAAGGGTACACCAAACATTAATTTAAAAGCTAAACAGAATTTTACTCTGCAGAACATCTTTATTAAAAAAAATCAATAAAAATATATTATATATAAAAAAAAATTACAATGAAATAAGCAATATCTCGTAATACAAATATTAATTATCCTAATAAATTAACCAACTTCTCGTAGCCTTCTCTCGACAAACGTGCAATATCCAAGAGAAACATTAAATTTAAAAGCTGCACAGAATTATCGCCCTCGTTTTTCTGAGTGGCAGCAGTGCTGATATCAGCAACAATGGCAATAGTGATATATGAGAGATATACTGATATAATGATAGAGAATTATCGATTTGTTGCGATTTCATCAAAAAGCGTTTAAAAAAAAAAAAACTCACTCGAATTTTGAAAAAATCGCTTCGAGGTGCAGTGGCTCTTGTCTAGATGCATCCTATGTACCAAATTTCGTAGTCCTGGGTCTATCAGCTTACCCGCAGCACGAACGAAAGACACACGCACAGACAAACTCCTCCTTTTATATACATAGATTATACTTATTGTACTTAAAAATTATTTTTATAATTATGTTATATTTCATAATGATTATGAATACTTTTAGTTACTGACTTGAATTGAACTAAGTATCGCATATCCTTAATGAATTTATCGTTCTAGTATATTTAGTAATTATAGACAATGTGTGTAATTACAGAAGCTTTTTTCTTTCAAAATTTAAGACAGCTAGAGGTATGCAATAGGTAGATAAAATAGATATAATATAGGCATGTAACGAAAAATATATCTTGACGGCGAATTGGACCGAAGGCAAAATGGCATGACCGGAAGCGGCGACTGTTTGTCCGACATCGCTAGTGTATGGGTATTCGCAGTTGCGTCTCTTAATGTTATGATGCAGGAAAATCATACACCCACCGTATAAGAAAAGAATTTTGTATTGCATGAGAATAGTTACAAAATAATTTTTGTCTCATGCATTCGTAAAATTTGGCAGCACACTGCAAGAATCTTGCGGCACATTAAAATCCCACGGCACAATGGTTGAGAATCACTGATGTATGACATCATTAAATCTATTCTTACTAGCTTTACGATAAATGAAATCTCTTGGGCGTTCTCACTTTTCATTTAGTACGATAATAGAAAAATTGTCTGGTGTACATAAGAGATTTTTTCCCTTAATTAAGAAAGAGAGTCGTGGAATATGTTCCTTATAGCTTTAAACTGGGGTACCTACTGAGATTTTCTTCTTGCTATTCAGTTACTAGTGCGACCGGAAACTGTCTGGCGTATTTTAAAGGATTCGATGCAAAAAAAAAAAGAGGGGGGTTAGAAATGCTTGCTCTGCGCAGTATTTTGAACGCCATTTCAGTGCCCAAACTACTCTTATAAAATTCTCTACCGTATTTTAGAGAAGCCCTGTAAGAGAAAGTGCATACTAAAATGAATAGTTAAAGAAATAAAGTCTGTATAATTATTTGGTTAGTTCGATAAGAAATTTTCTGAGTTTTAATATGATGATTTTAATAAAATTTAGAAATCCTATAAAAATGTAAGTTTTTGTGAATCCGAAGAGCAGTTATCACATTTACGGAAGTACGGATAGATAGATGCGTGTAAAGAGAAATTATAATATCAGCTTATCATATATTTTGTGTATTATTTTCAGTAGCAGTACGTTCTGGAGAAAATCGAGTAGAGAATTTATCGAATTGTCACTTTTCTTTTTAATAGTTTATTGATCAGGAACAACACCATCAGACGTGACGCGAATTAACGCTAAGTAATTCCAAGCCATGGAAAGTTTAACACAAGTGCCCGTTCTTTTGCTAACAGTATCAACCACAACTCTTGGTGATGCAACTAAGATAACAGTCAAATTTCAATTTAAAATGTAAAATAGTAATCGAAGACTACACAGTTAAATTTAAATCTAAGCTGACTCCATAACTCTACCGCCATAACAAATTTGAATGTCGGCAGCAATAACACAATGCCGAATAAATACAATTTAACAGAAATTGTCTGGCAAGAAATGGCAGATTAAAGTGTCGTGTTCCGAAAGGCAGAAACACGCTCTGTCATATGATCCAAAAACCTCAGCTCAGATTGCCTCATTTGCATTCTGCTAAAAAAACAGAAACTTCATTTGCATTCTGGTGAGGATACAGAAGGGAGAATTTATAGTAAAGGTTGAAATTATGACATAATTTTTTAATTTAAATAATATAAAGTTTTGATCAGTTACGCATGTTAATTAGATAACACCTTTGATAAGATATGTAAGATGTCAATTTTTCTGAAAGTGTGTTATTAGCGTAGCTGGAAAAGAGCGCTATTCAAGCCGGAGAGCGGGGAGCGCTGTTTTTCATATGAAACTTTTTATAGGGCTTAGTCATATAAATCGAGGGACTGGAAAGAAAGATTGAAATTTATTGGATTTATTGAAATAGGAAAATTCACTGCGGTTATCTACTTGAGTTGAGAGATGCCTTCGTGGAGAACTAAAATTTTCCAATTAGGAGCTGGAAATTAGCTCTTAGTCATTGGGATTTTTCGGAGTCAGGATACTGAAGAAATCCACGATGCCCTCACCGGGACTCGAACCTGGACCTCTCAAATACGCGCCGAGTGTGCTACCGTTACACCACGATGGCATGCAGAAAGAAGAGAGAAAATACCTTATATAACTAAAGGGATAGTGGTTCATATTCATGCCAAGTACGCTTGAGTACAGTATTATATTTCTTACGTTACATGTCTCGCACTCTATTAAGACTTTTGCTTTCAAAATTTGGACGATATTTGATCTTGGGTCCTAATTATGATATAGACTTCATTTTCTATAATTAAGTGTACTTTTTTAATTGATTGTTTTGAAGAGTGTTTTATATTTCTGGAGAGAAATAACTAAATAATTAACATTTTTAAAATTTTATTTAATTTAGGTAAGGTAACACGCTAATGAACCCCTCTCCCCCCAAAAAAAAATTATAAGTACAGCGGCGCCTCGCGTAGTGAACGCAATTTGTTCCAGGATAACGTTTATTATGCGAGTCGTTCGTTTTTTGGAACACTACTTCCCGTAGATGGTTGTAGAAATCATTTCCAAATCCAACCGAAAGTCATGATATATCGTAAAAATTTTCACGGAATATTAAAAATACCTCTAATCGTAGAAATTTTATAACTATGCACGCTTATATTTGCGCAGTATGCCGGGAATTTTTCTAATCTGTCACTAAAAGGGAAGGTTTCGGCTTTCTTCTCCTTTTTTGCAGATCTGCTTTTGGTTCTGTTGGAAGATTGAGGTTTCAACAAGTTGTTGATGTTGGACAATTTGTTGATTGTAATTGTAGTTGTTGGATAAGTTGCTGGTTCTTACTAACTACTGCTGTTGGTTGCTTCTATAAAAACATCGTTATTATGCTCGGTTATAACCAAAAACTAGTCCGACTCTAATATGTTGATGTTGGACAATTTGTTGTTTGTGTGTGTAGTCGTTGGTTCTCATTAACTACTGCTGTTGATTGCTTCTATAAAACATAGTTTTTATGGTTGGTTATAGCAACAACTTGTCCAACTCTAATACGTTGATGTTGGACAAGTTTTTAGTTGTAGCTAACTATAAAAAGTATATGTTTTCGTGGTGGTTTCAACAAGTGGTTGATGTTTGGAAGGTTGAGGTTTCAACAAATTTACCTTTCCTGTAACTTTTGCAGGTCTGCTTTTGGTTCTGGTGGAAGGTTGAGGTTTCAACAACAAGTGATATGTGTCTCTTACTTTTTCAATATGATCTTAAAATAGTGTACTGACAGTATCAATGAACGGCTGTACGATTCTGTTTACATAAGCTTGGATTGCGTTGTTTAGTTTTAATCTTGACCGCTTACCATTTCATCAAAATGTTGCAGTAGATATTATTCCTCTTCCTTCCATCTCCTCAGAAGAAATTTTCGTTTGAACTTGCTCATGCCGTTGCTCAAGGAAGGCTTGCAGATCTTCGGACCTGATTTTAATGTTTTTCTAGCTACTTGTATTGTTCGCTCATTGTTGTTGATACAATTTCTTTCGTCCCGTATTTATCATCCTGGACGTAGGCAGAATACAGACTCTTACAAGTTGATTTGATTATCTTTTGAGTAACTTCAATGACTAGTTTGACGGACTTGGAAGGGATTAAGCTGCAGAAACAGCAGAACTTTCAATGCAATCCTTTTTCGATCACATATTTTTTGTCACAGAATGTCAATTTCATTATTCATGCTTTAAAAATTAATTGGAAGATCTGTAAGCCTTTTTAGTTCAAACTTTCCGGGAATCAAATCAAGAACCTGTAGACTTTATTTAATAATATTTTATTTCTTTAAAGCTGTATATTCTAAGCATTGCTAACTAGTAAAAATTTTATTTTCTCATGTCTACTTACACTAGCTCCAGGAAGAAATCTAATGTTTCAGAAGGTCCGTTCTTTTCTGTTAAAAAAAGCATTGCACATTATTATAGAGCTCAAACAACAGCAATCAGCGTTTATTTTTATAAATTTTCAGTAATAATTTTGAAGGTTTGACTACAGAACTCGCTTCTTTAGCTGCAAGAGTGAAAATGCTGCAGCTGTGTTCACACCTGCAGCCAAAGAAAATGAAAAAATGTAGCACTGATTTGTAATACTGTACTCAAGTGTAAGAAAGACTTAACATGAAAATACTGCAGCTTGATCATTTTTCTCATAAATTTTCATCTGTTTGCAGATCAGTCCTGTGTGCCTGTGGCGATATGTGGGTGCATCTGCTCTGGGTCTTTTTCCTACGCAACTCATTAGTGTTTATCTGGGAACAACAGTGAGATCCATGGAAGAAGTTCTAGTAGATGAAAATACTGCCACTGTCGGTTACGGCGTTCTAATTCTACAAGTAAGTTTAAGCCTTATAATAATTACATCATTTTCCTTTAAGAACATTATCTTCTTTCGGAGAGGGCTAACCAAAATTTTTACGTTGATCGTTTATATTTGCTGTTTTCTAAATTAATTTTGATCGCATTGCTACCTAATGAAATGCTGGAAAGAGGACACTTTTCCTTTGAAATTTAGATATAATTACTGAGTTCGCATCTTGCAATTAAACACTATGATAAATAACATGTTTCCTCGCGTATTCCTCCCCAGCTTTTTAAACACAGGTTCTGAACGTTTAAAAGTATTCGCGTAATTCCCTGCCCCCTTCTTCCGCAGTATGTTCAGAGAACGAGTTTCGTTAAATTTTGAAATGGATTTGTCCACGTAGTGATTGTTTTCCTCTTCCTAAGACAAACCATCACAAAGCACCTGCGAAGGTCTCGCCGAACCTTTCTCTTCTAAAGGCTCGTTTTCATTAATGCGGTGTGAACGCGTTGTGTATGCGGTTCTCCAATGAGGGAAAAAAGATATCTGTGATGCGATAACGGAAGACGGACTCTCATTGTTTTTGCCGAGTGAGACCAAAAGTAAACTTTCAGTTTTGTGCACCGAAAAATCTGTCTTCTTGCACCTGGCCAAAGTGCTTGTTTTTGCGTGGAAACTAATTTTTTTTTTTTTGCTTTGCCGCGAAGTGAGAACTGAATTATTTGAATGAGAAATATATCTCTAACGAAATTCGAGGAAATAAGTTTAAATGAAATGCAAGAAAAAATGCGTATAATTTAATATTCTGTGCATGAAAGTCATGTGGCGTACACATCAGATTTTTTTAAGTGCATCATGCTGGCTGGGCCATGTCGACTTTTGGCGGTGCCCCTGTTGTTTACGACTTAGTAGCGACTGAGACGATTCCCGAAAGAGCCTTAACATTTTTGTTCCCATTTGAGCGTTAAGGATTCAGTAATTTTATTCCCATCTGAACTTGATCGGGAAATATCCTCTCATTTCATTTGTAACACAGTCTGTGTTATTATACCCGTTTTTATATGTAAGAGAACATAAAGTAAGTGCTTTCAAAATTTTTTTATCGTGACTTATCTGGTTCCCATGTGATTACACACGAAAGCAGACCTGCATAAATATTTTAGCTTTATTTCGTATTATTTTATCGGAAGCCTTTAACCTCATTTTACGCTTTTTCCATTATTTTCATTTTAAGAACAGTAAGGTAACTTAGTTCACGTAACCAGTACAGTATAGTTCGACCAGCTAACAAAAGAAAAGAGTGGAAAAAACTGCTACGATAAATTGCGTTTAAAAAAAAGTCAAATATGAAAACAAACTAATGCGAAATGCGTGTAATTTTTAGCATAACGAGCGGAGGATGAAATATCATAAAATTACCCTCCGAAGGCTAATATGGAAATTATGGTCAAAAGTTATTTTACGTTTCGGGCTAAATCGGAAATAATATCGTGAAGTGCTCTATTGGGATAACGCTATTTTGGGACATCACGGGTTTTTACAGGAGGCAGGGGGTGGGAGGGAGAAAATAACTAATACTCTTTTCATGTAGTATTATTTTTAAGTTTAAAAATTACAAATACGACTATAAAGGGATTATTCCTATCGGCTAACAAATGATTGCAATGTTCGAGTCTCAAATAAAAATTTAGAGGTGATATGTTTTTTCTTTAAACTCCATTTTCTGATCAGTCTTTTCATTTATATTTCATTACTTAATTTCTAAATGAAAGCTGCTAGAAATGATAGTATATTCTTTGGCGATTGCACATGAATTCTAGCCTATCTAATATTTTCAGTCTAAGATGATTGCTGATATAGTCATCGTGTATATGCGCATACAGTGCACTGTAACAGTAGAGGTACACTCGCGCTGCCGATTTCGATAGTTTGCGTTAATAATTGGGTAAGAAAGAGAGGAAAATGTCGCTACACAGGATTTCAATAACGGGCCTGATTAAGCAATTAGAAAGGTCGTATCTGGGCGGCGGGCCGACTCTTGCCCCCCCCCCCCCCATTTCTAGCTTAAGTCCTGTACGCTATGCAAGTCATTAATTAGACTTACTGGGAAGGGCAGTTAATTTGATTATATAGCATACATAATATTATAATCTACTTCGAAAACTGTCAACATCGTGCGTCAAACTTAATTTAATTTCGAAAGAAAATTTTTAAGAATAATATTCAATATATTAGGTTTGAATCTCTGCTTGGAAATTATCTATATATATATATATATATTCAGATATTTTATTTATATATTTATTTTACGCGTTAAAACATGGTTGTTTTGCTTCTGGAATGTAATGTAATTCCGAGTGTTCATGAGAAATAGATCATCGTTTTAAAAGCCGTTGGCAACCTTGAAAAATACTTGAATATTATCCTTGCTTAGAACAATCATTTCGATAGAAAAATCATACATATATTTTTTATTTCTTTTGGGTGTGCTGCATTAACCATGAGGCAGATTATTATCGGCCAGGAGAGTTGCAGCACGTTCGTATATTACGTTACATTACAGTGATCATATAAAGTAATACTCCTCTTACTTTTACTATTTTTTTCTGAAGGTCCACAGACTTTTTCTTTTATTTCGTTTAAGGTGAAAATTGCTAGGTTCTGATGTCGCCCGTCGATCGCGAAACTGTCACCAAGCAGTGCGATTTATCGCCAGTTAAAGGTGACGTAACAACACACTCACATATACTTGCTTTCGTCTGATGTTAACACAGATTCATTCTCCATAAGCCATGTTTGATTTTTATGAATAAGGATTGTTAGGATGAGGAACAAGGATTGATTAATGATAAGATTATTGTTATTTCTGTATTTTATTCCCCGCATTTTGGAAAAGTGATTGAAATTTGCGATTTGCGCCTTTTGCAGAACAGCAAGCAATGGATTATTTTCAAAGTTATGGGATCCTACCATCAAAAAAAAATGTATTTCTAAACATGATAACGTCAGCTAAATATGGGCGATAAAATAATAATAGATTGGAATATTTACGCCCAGAAAGTTTGTACTGGTAACGTAATAACTAGAGATTCAAGCAAAACCGGAAAATAAATAAATATAACAAACAAATAAGATAAATATAACAAAATAGTAGAACAAACATAAAACAAAGAGATAAATATAACAGAACAAATAGAAAAAATACATAAATATAACAAAATAGTAGAACAAACGGAAAACAAATAGATAAATATATGAAAATAATAAAAATGGAAGAAAGCCGTTTTGCGAAGCTCGAAAACAAAGCGGTTCACATAGTTATTGTTTATAAAATGAAGAGGCGTCGGTTGCTTCAAAATTGCGTAGGAATGATTACCGCAAGCGCAGCTTTGGTGAGATTTCCTCCAAATTTTCATAGTTCGACGTAGGAAACTTTTTACGGTCGACTTGATAATACGTAAATATCAATTGATATATTTTCTTTGAAATTTTTGCAAGTATTGTTTTATACCATTATAAAAATTTATTATAATACATATTTTAAAGGCTCCAAAGCATGTTGTATAAAAAATTCTGTTTCTGTATGGGCAATGACTGTAAAATATTAGTTAAGTATGAAAGGAATGTAGGTTATTGTAACATTAAAAAATGTTGGAAACAAGATATTTTAGCAAGGAAATTGGAAACAAGATTGTAGGTGCATATGTATGTATGTGCATGTCTATTGCAATTATTTCAGTAAGTTATTTAATATTTACTTATATGTTTATTATTTTTTTTTCATTTTGAAAAGACTGGTCAGTTAATATCCATTTTTTCTTATTTTTTTCATATTTCATAACATCTGCGCTTTTGTTTGATATAACCCGACTTCTTCTCGATAAGTCACCTTTTGTTTTTTTATGAACGACGTTATAAATTAACTCTTATTACTGCAT
>KK122261.1:249591-298014 GCA_000611955.2 Stegodyphus mimosarum
CGCGCCCCCCCCCCCCCTTTGTGTGTGTGTGTGTGTGTGTGTGTGTGTGTGTGTGTGCGTGTGCGTGTGCAGTGAATTATTCATTTTAAAAATTATGCGATCCTTCCAGGAAAGAAAGGGCGTATTAGTGGTAACGATATAGTTGGTTAAATATGGCCGACAAAACATAATAATGGACTGAAATATTACTTGGGAGAAGTTTGTACTTATAGCGTTTTAAACAGAATAGTATGTAAAACAGTAGGGCTTAATGAAGTAGTTGAAATCGACGAGAGCCTTTTTGCAAAAACGTTAAGTGAGTTCGAATACTGATTGTTTATTAAATAAAGGAGCGTTAATTACTTCAGAATTCCGTAGGAACGTTGCCGCAGTTTTGGCGCGATCTCCGCCAACATTCATAGTCGACGGGATAACACTTAAGTAAATTATATTATAATGAATATTAAAGGAAGTGATAATAAGTGTTGTCTTAAGTTTAACTAGTTTGCGAAGAGGCTAGATAACGTATCTCCCTTCCCCCCCCCCGCGTATTTTACCATGGAAGTAAGAATAAACTTACTTCATGGTATTTTAGTTGGAGCTGGGTTACTACAACGTTGAATATGTCAGTGCCCACCGCTTTGATTTGCAGTCCACATTCACATGAGCCTTATACGTAGAATATCACTTTCACACGGCGCGAAGGAACACATTGTAAGATAAAACTTTTAAAATTGAACTGTCGCAGCACAACAGAGAACAATGCCGTAAAAATAATTTAAATAAAGAGCAAATACTAAGTGGGAGAAGGAATTATTGGAAAAGATTTTACGGTATTGACTATAAAACGTCAGTGTTACTGTACCTAGAAATATGACTCACGTAATGACAATATTGATAATACAATATATAGTGAACAAAACTGTCAGTAAAAGTAATAACAATAATTCTGCAGTAGAGTAGTAACAATAATACCAATTATTTCCATATTTTTTCCCCTTGCGTGTCTTAGTCGTAGCATTTTCAACGTAGGATTTAGACACTTTTGATTAAGGTAACAACGTACATGAATGTGTTAATTGAAAAAAGTAGTATTATGGGTAATTACGTGATGAACTTTTTTTTTCCAGATATAAAATATTTGCCTCTTCTTTTGCATATTTTAATCTGCTAAGTTCTTTTAAACTCATTCCTGTGAACTGGTAATATTCTGCTTGTAATTTTCAAGGAAAAAAAAATTAGTTAAAAAATAGTGAAAATACGCGAGTAAATGGGATAGTTATTGGTGGAAATATATTGTATGGATTAAGTTTTCGTGGTATTTGGGATAAACGAGACTGTGCTGAATGTCGTATTTGAACAAATTCGTTAAACAACGACTCGGATTTCTTTTTATAAGCTCTCATTTAGTTCACTCATGGTGTTTCAGTGTCGGTAGAATTTTGTTATCGATTTTTAACCTACTTTCTGATAAACTATCGTGTTCAAATTTTAGACACATAGTTTGTCAATGACAATGCAATGCCAAATATTTTTCTCAAAATTAAATTCAGATACTTTTGTTTAATGTTAAACGGTATTTAATGTTCATTCCATATCTCTGTTTAACAAACGAACTAAGCTTATCAAAATTTTACTGTTTGCACCATCGAATGCAGTAGGGGGGGATTTCAGTGAAAATTGTAACTTAATTTCTGAAGTTTCGGCGAAGTTTGAAAATCACTTCATTTTTTAGATTATTTGACGTTTATGGTTTTAAAATTTTAGCATCTCAAAGCGTATCGGATATAATTTTGAACTTTTCACAGGTTATGAAATAAACTTTTCACCCTTTATTGAAAGAAGAATGAGTGAGAAGTATTGATTGATCGCTTCTCTACAGTTTTTTTTAAAAAAACGTATATTGCAGGCTGAAGTAAACGGGAGGAAAAAAAATCGCTTTTGAGTTCGCCATCTTGGCGCAGTTAATGACGAAGTTTATCATCTTGGCGCAATTAGTGGCGAAGTTTGCCATTTTGGAGCACCTGATGACGAACTGACGACGTTCCTTGTCTCATTTTCTCTTCAAGTAAAATGCTTGTTGTTATATGCAGTTTCCAAAACTGAATATTCAAAGCGATATCTTCATTTTATGAATAACGTTTTATTATTTTCTTTATTTTACAGTTTAATTATGATTTATTGCTTGTGTTTTAATAATGACTAAAAGTTTCATCACTGGTAATGTGTGATTGAGACTAAAAAAAAAAGGAAATAAAATGTAGTTTGGAAAAAAAGAGGTTTCTAAGCTTACTTAAAATGAATGTAAACTTTAGTTGTATAAGCTTGTGGGGTTCCACCCTTTTATTTAACGGTTAAATGTGGGGTACCACTTACACCGATTAGCGAATAATCGCTTGAGTGTGTGAACAGAGGCGTAAGGCTCAAGAAGGGTTAATTACCCTTTATTTCTCAAAATAAGGATGAACACAGTCGGCTCCCATCTCAGAGCGTACAGCAAAACCTCCACTTGGGCTTGAACTCAAATTAATAAGAATTAAAGCTTAACTAATGCTTAGCTAAAAAGATATAGCCAAAGCTATCAGGATTCTAAGTAGTTAGCCCCTAAATCTGAATTAAGAAGGCAAAGCTATCAAGGGCCTGAAGCACAGCCAAGCATAGTAATAACTTAGAGGCGTAGCCCAAAGGCAAACGCGCGCTATCACAAACTCTGGCTCTCTAACGAAGTTAGTGAAACGTCGACTTAAATACCACTCTTACTCATTTGCATTAAACGCGTTTCTGAAAATACATTTTGGTGGGGAATTGTAAACTGAAGTTAGGAGAGACAAGAAAGTGCGACAAACTTAAAGTAACTCTTATAAACTTAGGATAAACTTTACATCTTTCCCCACCAGAATTTAACTACTCGAAGAATAAGGTCTCAAAATGGCCTTGTTTAAGAGTGTAAATTCTACAAAAACTCTTTAACATCAAAATTGAAACTTCTAGAAATTCTGCTTTCTTGATTGAATTTCTTCAATAAACTTTTCTTGTTTAGGGCCAACTTTACAAAAATATCTTACAAAAATAGCTAGACCAAAAGGAAGAGAAATACATTCACAAATTTTACAATTTGACTGGGAACAATCATCTGCTTCTTGAACAAGCTATTCAGTCTTGGTCCTTCCAATTTATCAAAAATTTTCGTTTTTGCCCTCGAAATCGATTAGGACTTAACAAAATCTACGCCGAACACAAGGTTGTCGATTTGCCTGTTTTATTTTTCATGTCGGTGTGTTTCTCTTGCGTCTTAACTGAGTGTGTTATTTGCAGTGTTACTGCGAATCTACGCTACAGCTACCCAACAGCTACGATTTGTTAGAACTTGACATTTTCCAGACCTCAGAAAACTCCTTAAACACAAAACTACATTTAATGTCATAAAGAGAGCTTGATTTAAATTCTTAAGTAAAACCTGGTGAGCCTAACTTTAAACACATTCAATCTATACTTTCTTTCTATTCCACCATTATACAAAGTGCTTTGCACTCATACTTTGACCAAAAATTTACATTTGTACTAGTTTAATTTACAGTACTTTTACAACTGACATTTAACGTTTCTTCTTTCAATACAACATTTTAAATTCACTTTACATCATTAGTTATAGTTGCTATACAAAATTTACAAACTTTTGTTACAATCTTAACTTTAAGTTAACAACTTTCAATTGAAGTCTTTCCGACTAAAAATATTCAAAAACTAAATCCTCGCAAATTGCGAATTCTCAAAAAGAGATATTTACAAACTAAATTCTCTCGAACTTGCGAATACAAAAATCTTTCTTTTAACATCATTTAACAATTTTGAACCACATGATATAAATTGAACTTACATTCTAAATAAACAAATAAAGAAAATTTTCACTTATCGTTTTGGTTTTTATAATCCTTCATTCTTTTCTGGCAGAATTCCTCCCAGGTGGGACATCTCAAATTTTGCACCTTGATTTTCCTTCTTGGGCGGCCTTTCTTTATGTTTTTTCCGCTGATGATGAACCGAGCTGATTCGTAGGTTGAGGGTTCTGGTACTCCGGCCTCCTCTTTGCCTTGCGGCAACTGGTTCGTTCTTCGAGATCTTTAACCCTCCGCTTGATGTTCCTGGTTTGCTGAACGGAATGGCTCTTGCGTCGCCTGTTGTTTTCCTCTGGCGATGCTTCGCTCTGAAGCTCCTATAATCTCCTTTGAGGTGGTTTCCGCCGGGAAACGCTGACTCTGTGGCGAAGGCTACTTTGTTGCGACCGGATTATGTTGTCGAGCTAGTCGTTTTCCTGGAACGCCATCTACAGACTTTTTCCGTTTCACAGTCGGAACTTGCTTGAGTACTTTCGTCTTCCTTCTTTTTAGTTGCTGTAGGAGTCCAGCCCGGTATTTGACTCATTGAAGTTCTTGACACTCTTCCAGGATGCTGCCAATAAATCTTTTAAATCTTGGAAGTCAGTACGACTACAGAAGATCTTTATTTGATCAATATTAACAATTATTTGCTGGCTATTTGCAGCCTTTAAATAAAAAAGTGGAATATTTAATCCTTTCAATAACGAATGGCCCTTCAAACCTGGGGTCAAACTTTGCAACTCCGCTTTCGGATGCAGACAATAAGAAATGCTTTAACTTCAATACCTTTTGACCGACCGTATATTCTACATCGCGTCTATTTCTATCATAGTAGAGCTTCTGTTTCTGCCGCATCGGAATTTTTGATGGCCTCATTAATAATTTCCTGGATATCATTCAATTTAAATTCTTCCTGCCTTTGCTGGACGAAAAATAACTTGTTCAATGGCGTTAAAATTTTTCCACCTAAAAATAGTTCTGCGGGGTTTTTCTGTGTGGTACTATGCTTCGCTGTTCTCAAGGCAAAGCATAACTCATTGACACAGTTGTCCCAACGGTCATGATAATTCTTAATAACATATCCCCGAATAATTTTAACTATATTTTTATTCACGCGTTCTGCAATATTCGATTGCTATCTATAATGTACCATCTTTAGATGGCGTATGCTAAGTCCTGTGAAAAGATTTTTAAATAAATTACTTACAAATTGCCTACCGTTATCTGATACTACTTTTACTGGGGTTTCGTATTTTAAAATATGCTTGTTTAGAAACGAATCTGCTACTATTTTTGGCTGATGCTCTTTTAAGGGAAATTATTTCCACCCATTTTGAGAAATGTTCCATAATGGTTAATAAATATCTATTCTTGTTTGTTCTTGTTCTAGGGTAAGGTTCGAGCAAATCAGTGGCAACCAATTCATTTTGAAAAGTGGTTTTTATGTTATTTAGTATCCGGCCAGGTTATAATTAACGTCGTTAATTAATTGACACAAGTGACATGACCTGACATACGCCGTCACCACCTTGTACACCTGCGGAAAATACACCGCTTCGCGGACCCTTCGCAAAGATTTTCTATTACCTAAATGTCCCGAAATTTGCGATTCGTGGAGCTCTTCTAAAATATTTAAGCGTAGACTCGCTGGGACCACCGGTCGATATCCTTGATTATCGTTGATTATTTTCGTGTAAAATAGCAACTTATCAATAATTTCATAATGGGCCGCCCTATTGCGAATAGCCGTTAAGTCTGCATGCTCAAAATTTTCGGGGTCTTCAAGATATGCGTAAATGTCCTTGAATTCAGGGTCCGTTTTGAATTCGGAAATTATTGTTTCACGGCATTCAATTATTTTAGCAGTTAGCATCAAACATCTAATTATGTTTCCCTCTTCATCGATCTTGATTCTTAGCAGGGTATCTGCAACTGCGTTTTCTTTCCCCTACGTTTCCTTTACGGGTATGTTTTATTATTAAATTAAATTCTTGCAGTTTTAACGCCCAACATATAAGACGGGGTGAAAGATTTTTCTCCGAGTACAAGAGACAACTGCCGCATGGGCTGAGTATACTGTTATCGGGGCGCTTCCGGAATAAACGCGGAATTTTTGTGCCGCTAGTAAGACAGCGAGAGTTTCTCGTTCAGTTTCGATATAATTACGCTGAGTTTGGTTTAGCATTTTACTAAAAAAGGCTATTGGCTGCCCATTTAGGGAAAGAAAGGAAAGAACTTGCCAATTACGTAGTCTGATGCGTCTGCTGCAATTTTTAAATTTTGGTCCCCTTCCCGGGAATTTAAGAATTGGTGCGTAATTAGGGCGTGTTTCAGTTCTTCAAACGCCGTGTTCGCTTCAGCTGTCCACGTTTTTTCTTTTAAGAACCAGCAAGGGTTCAACTATCTTTGCAAAATCTTTTATAAAAACTGTGTAATAGGCGCACATGCCGAAGAAAGAAGATAATTTATTGGCCGTATTTGAAGGTGGATAACTCTTAATCGCTATTATTTTGGAATTATCTGTTTCGATACCGTTTTTCGAGATTTTAATGCCCAGATACCTCAATTCCTCGGCAGCAAACTTGCACTTCTATGGTTTCATTTAACAATGTTAAACCTGTCAGGACTTAGTGTTCTGTGCATGCTCTTTGAGAACATAGTAAATTCTGTAAAGGGTTCTTATCCTTACGTTCTAAGTCCTGAACTGGAACAGGGAGCGGAAGGTACGCTATGTTCTGATGTAACTGCTGGGCTGGAGAATAACTGCACGTAAAGGGATTTGAAATCCTTTTTTATTAATTCACTATTAATAACAAACCTCCCAATTCGGGAGAGATACAGAACGTAACAGACCACACTTTGGTCGAATTTAACAATCAAATAAAATTAAATACTAAACCTAAAATAGAACTTAATTAAACTTTGCTTCGCAGAGCAATTCGCGGAAGTTGGCCTCTACCGAAAAGGGTGCGTAGCAAGGTATACTAAATACTACCGCACTTTAATTTATTTTACAATGCAATCACGTAGTAAGCACTATGGCTTATAAATTTAAACTGCTAGCTGGTCAGGCGAACGTTGAGCAGCGTGACCGTGATCTGAGGCAAAGCTCTCACACACCGAGAGGTTTCTACCTCTGGCTTAAATAGTGCTTGGCTGAACTTCAAAAATTAGCATAAGCTAAAAACGCGCGCTTCTTCTGACAGGAAGTTGAAGCAGAGAGGAGATAGAAAAGATTTAAATTAAAATAAACTTGGTTAGTTTAACTAAAACCTTACAAACTTCCCGCCAGAATTGCGATAGTTAAACTACTTTGGTCCAAACGGACCATGTTGAAAACTAGCAATTCTAAATAGTCGAAAATTTCACTGTTCTAAACTTAGGCCAACTCTTACAAGGCAATATATGTTTGTGTAAAATACAGACGAAATTTTCTGGAACAACAATCTTCAACATTTTTTTTTTCAAGTCTTATTCTTCAAACAGTCTTACTCCTTCCAGCAAAATCTGGAAGGAAAACAACTTTAGTATGACATAATAACAGAATAATTCTAAGTGGTACAAATCCTTATTTTTTTTTTTTTGTGTAATTTTGCACACACACATTATCATTCAAGCACAATTAAATTCTTCCCCCGTATGCTCTCTCACCGGTGTTGGATGTAAAGCAAACCGCCATTGCGGGTTTTTATGTGTTCGGGGGTGTTCAACTCTTCCACCTACAATCGACTAACATTAGTTAGAACTTGACATACGAGACCTGAAAAAAACGCCCTATAACCAGCTAATCCTAAGGTTCTCACTAGCTTTATGTCTAACACTTTAAGTGTATTTGGTGGAGAGCCTAATTAACACTTGCATTCTAAAATAGTCAATCTTTAACTTTTCATGCATACAAATTCGCAGTTTGCACACAACATTCACATTAATATTGCACTTAACGTGCATTGCTAGCATAATATTATTTGTTACATTTCATAACACATTAACAATTTCATAGCAATCCTGAAATGCAAATAGAGGTTAAATTTCTAAGCTTACAGAAATATAGGTTAAATTTCTAAGCTTACAGCAAGTGCTTCCTATTCCTTTCTCAAGGTACTTTCTTGAAATATCAAATTACATTGAATTAATAGTCTACAGACTAAATCGTGTTTTTCAATTTTCCGAATTTTCATTCTAGACATTTTACAAGTCTTTAGACAAAGCGTCATACAAAATCATTTAGTTAACATATTCTTTTCAGCAATTCATTGCTTTTACAGAATTAATCTATTTACAAAACATTAAGTGATTTTAAATCTTTGAAAATTACAATTTCTTTTAACAAAACATTTTACTTTCCATATGAGGACTTATCGCTCACTTGGCGTAAAAGTCAACCTCGCTTGAGGTAAAATCAGCCCTGCAACTTGCAGTATACTCAAAAATTAACTAAACTTTTGAATACGAAATTGTACTTATCTTATTATGATCGTCCATCCTTTTCTTGGCCCAATCTTTAAAACTTGAGTAAGTTGTGGCCTGGTTCAGTTTCCTCGTTTTTCGTTGTTCTTTCGGAGCCTGCTCGTCTCTTTTTCTTTTGAAATTCCGTCGTTGTATCCTCGGCAATTTCCTTTGTAGAGGAGGTTGCTCCGCTGGACGTTTGGTGGACTGGGCCCTTCTCTCCTGGGCCCTTGCTCGTTGCTTGTCCTGGTTCCTGCTGTATTCGGGAAGTTGATTCTCAGGCTGCAATCGACGTTTCTTGCTTCTCAGGCACCTGTCCGATGATTCCACAGTTCTTTTGGATACATTGGGCTTCCCTTGCCCATTCTGCTTTCTTCTCTTGGTGCGCTCGTAATTCCGTTCGTAGATTTGTTCACCTGCATCGTGAGACTTTCTTTTGAAACCACCTTTTTGGTTCTTATTTCTTTGTTGGGGGGGAGCTTTCTTCTTCTGACATTTCGATGCCGTTGTAGCTGGTTCCTGCTGTTTTTGCTGACGTATATCTTCCTGGCTAGTCGATTGCCTCGGATCCTGAAACGAATCTTTAAATACAGCCATTTTGCTGCGATTATAGAACGGTTTTATTTGGTCCACATTCGCTTTGAGCGTTTGACCATCATTTCTTTTTAATATAACCACTGCCCCCGTAATTTGTTCAATTGTGAACGGGCCTTCAAAACGCGGAAAAAATTTCCCCACCTTTTCCTCTGGGGCATTTGACAAGTTGTGTTTAATCTTCAACACTTCATCTCCCACATTGTACTTGACCTCTCTTCTTTTTAGGTCATAGTACAATTTCTGTTTTCTTTGGGCCATTTCTATATTTTCCGTCGCTTCCCGTATTAACTTTTGTATATCACTCATTTTAAATTCTTCTGCCCTTTCCTGTACAAAGAACAGTTTATCTAGGGGGGTCAAGATCTTTCTTCCTAAGAAGAGTTCAGCGGGTGTTTTTTGTGTAGTATCGTGTTTGGCGGTCCTAAGTGCAAATGCAAATTCATTTATATGGCTATCCCAGGTAGAGTGATAGTTTTTCACATAACTACGAATTATTTTCACTACATTTCTATTCACCCGTTCCGCTATGTTTGACTGCGGACGATACGGGACCATCTTTAGATGACGTATGCCCAGTTTTGCACACATTTCCTCAAACATTTTACTAACAAACTGAGGACCATTGTCTGAAATAACTTTTAGGGGCGCCCCGTATTTTAAAATATACTTATTTAGAATTGAATCTACTACAATTTTTGCAGACGCGCGTTTTAACGGAATTAACTCTAACCATTTGCTAAAATGATCCACTATAACTAAAAGATATCGGCTTTTATTAACTTTACTTCGAGGGTAAGGTCCAAGTAAATCGATGCCTATTATTTGATTTGGGAATTCTGATTTAATACTATTTAGGAACCCGGCCGGGCGGAAATTAACATAATTATTTAATTGACATGTTGGGCACGACTGGACATACGCCCTAGTAAACTTTTGCAGTTCTGGAAAGAAAACTGCCTCGCGAACTCTCTGAACAGTTTTTCTTATACCTAAATGAGCCGAAATGGCACAATCATGCAACTCTTCTAATACATTCAACCTCATGCTAGCTGGGATAACCGGTCTATATTCATGATTCTCATTAGTAGCTTTCGTATAGAATAACAGTCCGTCAATTAATTCGTAATTTTCGGCCCTATTTCTTATCGGCACAATATCCGGATGATTGAAATTCTCAGGGTCGGCCAAATAATTGTATATATTTTTGAACTCCGGATCTTTTTTGAGTTCGGCTATTACTGTTTCACGAGAATCTAATACTTTGGATGTTAACATGGCTATCTTAATTACACTTCCATTTTCATCTAAGTTAATTCTGCTTAAAGCATCTGCCACAACATTTTCCTTTCCCGGCGTATGTTTAATTATTAGGTTATATTCCTGTAATTTGAGAGCCCACCTTATTAATCTGGGTGATAAATTTTTTCCAGAATAGAGTCTAGTGACCGCCGCGTGGTCGGTATATACAGTTACTGGAGAACTTCCAAAGAACACACGAAATTTCTGTACTGATGCTAACACTGCGAGAGTTTCTCTCTCTGTTGCGGAATAGTTTCTTTGGGTTTCATTTAATGTTCGGCTGAAAAAAGCCACGGGCTGACCATTTTGGGAAAGCACTGCACCAATCGCGAAATCTGAAGCGTCCGCTGAAATCTCTAATCCTTTATCCCCTTCTGGAAATTTTAAGACGGGAGCTTGAGTCAATGCGTCTTTCAATTTTTGAAACGCCAAGTTGGCTTCTGCTGACCACGAAAACCTAGCTTTTTTTCTTTTCAACTTTAGCAGTGGCTCAGCTATTTTTGCAAAGTCTTTAATGAAAGCCCGGTAATATGAACACATCCCGAGAAACGACGATAATTTCTTCGCTGTTTTAGGAACAGGATAATTTCTAATGGCTACTATTTTTGACTGATCCGTTTCGATTCCCTTTTGGGAAATTTTAAATCCTAAATAACGTAACTCTTTTGCGGCAAATTTACATTTAGACGCATTTATCTTTAAACCAGCTTCGTTTAACAATGAAAATACTTTTCTTAAATCTTGTAAGTGTTGTTCTAGAGTACTACTCGTAATTATAATATCGTCTAAATATATGAAAGTGCTTTTACCAAGGACTGGTCTTAAGACGATGTCCATACATCTTTGGAACGTTGCCGGCGCGCCGGATAATCCGAACGGCATTCTAAGAAATGCGTACGTACCAGATTTCGTTATGAACGCGGTTTTGTGTACGTCCTCGGGTTTTACCCCAATCTGAAAATAGCCACTCGTGAGATCTAATGTAGTCATGTATTTTGTAGACGAAATATTTCGAATAATTTCTTCAATTATCGGCAACGGATATACAGGATATTTTGTAACTGAATTTAACTTGCGATAATCTATAGCAAAACGCCACCGCTTCGGGTGCGTAATCGGGTAATCATTATTTTTCTTACACAGGACAACGGGGCTAGCATAACTGCTAGAAATTGGCGTGATGATTTTATTCTTTAACATCTCTTTAATATGATGTTCAATTATTTCTTCTTTTGTCCTATCATATCTATATGGCTTTTGCCTAACTGGCTGAGCGTCCCCCGTGTCAATGTCGTGGTTCACCACCTGCGTAAAGCCTGGTACATCACTAAATAAATTCGCAAAGTGACTTACCAGACCTTGGATTTTCTCTTTTTCCTCTGCTTGTAAATGTTCCAAGTCCAGCTGCGGGGGCTTATCATTCTTCGCTTCAATTGGCTTCATATTTAATGTTAGTTCTCCCCCCTTGAAATCAATTTTTGCTTCTGCCAAACTAAAAAAGTCCACACCTAGAATAATACAAGTCTGCAGGTTACGCACAATATAAAACAGGATTCTTACCTGTTCGTTGTTGATACGCACGAACAATGGTACTTTTCCTAAACAGCTACATTTTTCTCCTTGGGCCGCTATGACATCCGTGTCTCTTGCACTAAAAATTCTGTAACGTCGAAAGTGCTTCTTAAAGAATCTTTCCGATACGAAGCTGCTTTGGGCTCCTGTATCCAAGAGGGCTGTCGCCGGTATGTTGTTGATTAGAACTTCAATCTTCGGCAAACTCAAATTCTTAACGACCACGGTGTTTAAATTGATTTTGGAAGGGTTTTGCGCTGCTTCGGACTTCTTCACCTTCCTCGAAGAAATCCCTCTTAGTTTAAATTCTTTTTCTTCTGGTTGCCCTCGGAATCTTTGCTTGTTCTTCTATTAAATTCCCTTCGTTCGCCGCTCGCTTTAGGAGACACATCTTTCTTCGGCCATTGCTTCGCCTTATTCCCGTAACTTTGATTTTGCTTTTGCTGCGGTCTTGGCGAACTCCACTGACTTCTTCGCTCAAATTGGCGTCGTCGTTCGTTGTCGGCTGTTCTTCGGCTTTCAAATTGTACCGCGAGCTCAAATAATCTGTCTAATGTTGTTGGATTTCTTAGTTCGATGAAATCTTGAACTTGGGGCAGTAGCCTAGGAAGTATAACTTGAATAATTTCAGGATCCGGGCGACTTCCATACAAAAGCTTGAAAACTTGAATTTTCCTCAAAATAAAATTAGACAAATCTTCTATTCTTTCTTGGTATCGGCTAAACAGTTCAGCTTCCAATCTGGCTCGATCTCGCACCACGGGAAATGCTTTCACTAGAGAATTCTTGAAATTTTCATACGTGTATGTGGGGCTTCCTGGTTCCCCCAAGAGATTCTTTCCGATGCACTTGAACCAACTTAGCGCTTGGCCCTTCAAAGCGCTGGTAGCAAGAGCGACTTTCTGAAATTCGTGGACTGGATATAGCATGAAGTGGGAGTCTAGCTTTTCCAGGAAATTGATTACGGCTGTCTTGCCGTCAAAACTTGCCGCTGGCTTCATGGCTGCTCGCATGGTTTGTACGATGTAGCCGAATCCTTCTATGCCAGGAGGTGCTATCTCAGGATTCTGGACAGGTACAGCAGGTGTCTCAGGTTCGTCTTCTTGTTGTTGAGGCCATCCTCTTCTTTTTGTGCGGGCGCCACTATCAGGACTTAGCATTCTGTGTGTATTCTTTGAGAACATGGTAAATTCTGTAAAGGGTTCTTATCCTTACGTTCTAAGTCCTGAACTGGAACAGGGAGCGGAAGGTACGCTATGTTCTGATGTAACTGCTGGGCTGGAGAATAACTGCACGTGAAGGGATTTGAAATCCTCTTTTATTCAATCACTATTAAATACAAACCTCCCAATTCGGGAGAGATACAGAACGTAACAGACCACACTTTGGTCGAACTTAACAATCAAATAAATTTAAATAAATTAAAATAGAACTTAAATTAAACTTTGCTTCGCAGAGCAATTCGCGGAAGTTGGCCTCTATCTAAAAGGGTGCGTAGCAAGGTATACTAAATACTACCGCACTTTAATTTATTTTACAATGCAATCACGTAGTAAGCACTATGGCTTATAAATTTAAACTGCTAGCTGGTCAGGCGAACGTTGAGCAGCGTGACCGTGATCTGAGGCAAAGCTCTCACACACCGAGAGGTTTCCACCTCTGGCTTAAATAGTGCTTGGCTGAACTTCAAAATTAGCATAAGCTAAAAACGCGCGCTTCTTCTGACAGGAAGTTGAAGCAGAGAGGAGATAGAAAAGATTTAAATTAAAATAAACTTGGTTAGTTTAACTAAAACCTTACAAACCTTCCTCCAAATGTTTAATGTTTTCATCTATCGTTTCGCTGGTAACAATAATATCATCGAGATACATGACTGTACTTTTGCCTAAGACTGGCCTTAAAAAAATGTCCATAACTTTTTTAATTGTCGCCAGAGTTCTGCTTAAGCCAAACGGCAATCTCAAAACGGCATACACGCCTGACTTTGTAATAAAAACTGTTTTCTCAGCAACTTTGTGTTTTACTTCAATCTGAAAATTGCCTGATGTCAGGTCTATTGTAGACATATACTTAGTAGAATGAATTTTTCTTATGATTTCGTCAATTATCAGCAGGGGATATGTGGGGTATTTCGTTATGCTATTTAACTTACGGTAATCAACCGCGAATCTCCACGAATTCGGATTTGAGGGCGGTAACCCATTTATCTTTTTGCACAAAACTACAGGACTTACATAGGGGCTGGTACCTGGCGTAATTATCTTGTTCTCGAACAGTTTCTTAATGTGCTGCTCGAGAATGTCTTCCTTCACACGATCATACCTATAAGGCTTAGACCGGACTGTTGGCTCGCTGCCAGTGTCAATACTGTGTGTTAAGACTTGGCAAAAACCCGGTTTCTCATCGAATAATTGATAAAATTTTCTTACCAACGTTTTCACTTATTCCCTTTCTTCTTCTTCGAGAGGATTGAGATCCACCTCTGGCGTTGCCTCCTTCTTCTTCTTGAACGGAGTCCATTTTCATTTAATCTGAAATTAAGTTTTCGCGTAAGAAATCAACTCCCAATATAACTGCAGTTAACAAATTCTTTACCACCAAAAAATTAACTTTTGGAATCTCATTCTTTAGTTGAACGTGCAGCCCTACTTTTCCCGAACAGACACACCGTTTGCCTTGGGCGGCAATCGCCCTTTGTCTCGTTGTTTTAAATAATCTATAGCAACGAAAATGCTTTTTAAAGAACTCCTGCGAAAGGAAGCTGCATTGAGCCCCGGTATCCAGAAGGGCAGTAGTAGGAACGTCGTTCAATAAGATAGGAATCTCTGGCAAAGCCAAATTTTGTACGACTACTGTATTCAATTTAATTCCTGAGAGATTTTTCTTCCCAGACGGTGACCGGACCCTCTTCTCGGCCACAGAAATCAGTTTAAACTCTTGTTTTCCGCCCCTTGGTTTTGCTGCTTTTGACTTCTAAAGGCTTTGGACTAACCAGTTTTCCTCTTATCTGGTTTTTCAACTTTTCCCGCTAGCCTATACGGATACTGTAGGCCTTGACGTTTCTTCTGCGATGTTATTTTTATACCAGCTGAGAGCTTGGCCTTTTAGGTTCGATGTAGCAGTGATAATGTTCTGCAGCTGGTTCACTAGATATAATGTGAAATACAGGTCCAGCTGCTTCAGGGAAGTTATCACGGAAACCTTTACCGTCAAATAATGAAGCTGGCTTCGTGGCAGCTCTCATCGTTTCCACGATAAATCCGAATCTCTCCTTCGGGTTTGCTTAAGACTGAGGTAATTGGAAGATCTAAGGGCCAACATAAAATCTTCACTGCCTAGCGGCATGGTTCGTTAGGAATATATCCGGCGCCAAATATACGGTTCCACCCTTTTATTTCACAGTTTAATGTGGGGTACCACTTACACCAATAAGCGAATAATAATCGCTTGAGTGTGTGAACAGACACGTAAGGCTCAAGAAGGGTTAATTACCCTTTATTTCTCAAAATAAGGATGAACACAGTCGGCTCCCATCTCAGAGCGTACAGCAAAGCCTCCACTTGGGCTTGAACTCAAAGTAATAAGAAATAAAGCTTAACTAATGTTTAACTAAAAAGATATAGCCAAAGCTATCAGGATTCTAATTAGTTTGGTCCCTAAATCTCAATTAAGTAGGCGAAGCTATCAAGGGCCTGAACAAGGCTATCAAGGGAACTATCAAGGGCCGAGCGTAGTAATAGCTTAGATGTAGCCCAAGGCAAACGTGCGCTAGTGAGAAACTCTGGCTCCGTAGCGGTTACAATAACAGGCGAGAGAGTTCTGGACTAGGGGGAAGATCTTGAAATCACGGAAAGTTAATTAGAGATTGCTGTTCGCGTAGATCAAAGACATCGTCTTCTTTTTATATTTTACATATATATATACCCATTTTGTTATTCGGCTCAGTGAGCTCAGTTTTTTTATTCTTATATGTTGGTAAACTGCGCATTTTTTGCTTTAAAAACTATTGAATTATGTTGTTTTTATCTTCCGGTTAAGATTTCTATGAGTTTATGAGTTTAGTAAATCTGCACGCAATATTTATAGAATTATCAACAATTTAAAAGTTGTTTAAGTGTGACTAAGCCTAATTATTTTTACCACAGCAGCCATATTTGTTTACATTTGAACCGAAGTCAGTGAAACATCGACATAATAGTACTCTTACTCATTTGCATTAAACGCGTTTCTGAAAATACATTCTGGTAGGAAACTGTAAGCTGACATTAGGAAAGACAGGAAATGTGACCAACTTAAAGTAATTGTTATAAACTTAGGATAAAACTTACAAGCTTATAATGTAATGCTTATAAGCTTTTACTTAAAATGAATATGGTAATTAATGCACTAAAAAGGGGAAGAATTTATCGTATAGATTAAAAGATTGAACAACTTTATTTATGAAATTCATCTTCAGTTTTATACCCCGAATAATAAAGGCATGGGGCGTGTAAATGACAAAATTTATTAATTTAATTGCATTTTCAAATATATAAGACATTATCCTTTTAAATTTATCATAGGCGTCCCACAACTTTATTATTTGCCCTTCCCTTATTAAGAAGAAAAAGAGTACCTTTTTGTTACATACAGGGGCTAGATTCTTCCTGTATTTCATGGATTGATGAGACAGTGACAACTTACTGAATGATGGGTTTTGTTGGATATGAACATACATGCGGAATTTGAATAATTTTATTTGAAATGAAAATAATATAAGTAGAGTACGTTTACTGAAGTATACTTTAATTGGGTTTAACAATGAAAATTAATTCCCTGAAAGTATTAATCAATATTTAGGCCATTAAAAATACGAAAAGCAATTGCCTTGCAGAGCTTTATTTCCTTTCTAATCCAAAAAAAATCTTTGCTTAATTCTTCGTAACGGTACATTTTGAATGCCTCCTTTAATTTTCAGTCAACGTACATAAGATGATCCAACTGGAAATACAATCTTTTGTAAAAAGATCAAAGCACCAAGAAGGACTTTTGCGATGAGGAAATTTGGTATGCAAAAACATCTTGATTCAAATGGTCAAAGCTTAAGGCAAATGAACAGAAATTGCGAACAGCGCGCATTTCTAGTGCGCAATTCGCAAGATAGAATATAGTATAGAACCAGTAATGGAGTATAGAACCAGTAACAGAGGAGGAAAATTTATCTTTTTTTTTTTTGTTGTTGCTGCCATTGTAATTCCGTAAACAAGCGACCAAAGATGCCATTAAGACGATATCGAAGACCTTACAGACAACTAAACGCCATCGAACGTGATCGCATTGTAGGGCTGCGTGAAGCTGGGTGGTCATGCCGAAGTCAGAGCAATAGGCCGCCACCTGCAGCTTACAGACACTGCTGTGCAAAGATGTTGGCAGCAATGGTTGCTGCAAGCAAAATTGCCGACGAAATGAAGGCTCTGGAAGGCCAAGGAGCACAAATGCGAGGCAAGATAGGATGATTGTTCGCCAGGCTCGAATCGCCTCAACGGTGTTATTGTCGACTATTGAAAGCATTACAGCCACGTCTATACCTCCCGCGGTACCGTACGCCATCTCACGGCGCTTGTCTGAGGCGGGGTTACGCTACAGAGGCCTTTAAGACGTTTGCCTTTGACCCCACAACATCGGTGGAGTCGTCTGGAGTGGTGTCGCAGACGATCATCATGACTGCCATCAGCCTGGCATCGTATAGTGTTCAGAGATGAATCCCGCTTCACTCTTGAAGCAGATGACCACCGTGTTCGTGTCTGGAGAGGACGGTTTCAGCGGTCCTAGTCTGCCTTTGTTTTACAAAGGCATACAGCCATAACCCCTGGTGTGATATTGTCGGGCGCTATTTCGTATGACAGCAGGCCATCTTTAGTCATCCTCTGCACATCTTTAATAGCTTAACGATATGTTGATACCATCCTGCGGCTGGTTGCATTACCCTTCATGGCACGTCATCCTGGGACCATTTTCCAACAAGATAATGCCAGGCCACATACTACTAGCATATCTCTGGACGGTCTCCGTGTGGTTGCTACTCTTCCTTGGCCAGCAAGGTCACCAGACCTTTCACCAATCGAGCATATCTGGGACATGGTAGGCCGCCTGCATTGACCTCCCTGTTTTCCAGTAAAAATTTGTATAAATGAGCCTAATTTTCTATTTTATTGCATTTTAAATTTATTTCCGTCTTTTTTAATTTTTTAGGCCCTTACAACTCCGCCTGACCTTCTTATCCCCTCTAAATGTCCCTTAGAGAATCCACAGAATTTTTGTACTTGAAGATGAAAAACCTGGAACCCAAAATGGGCTCTCATAGGTCCGAATGAAGTTGACCTTGCCTCTTTGCGTATCAGATTAGGTTTGATGAAGCAATCTGTTAAAGCCTTACCAAAAGAAGGTCGATGTTTTAAATACATGGGTGACAAATTTCCGGCCATGTCAACTGCCGTAATTAAGAAAGGGTGGCTTTACTGGTCCTAACACTAGGAAACTTCTCAAAGATAGTAATTTTAAGAAACACTTGGAATTTTCTGAAAAAGAAGCCTGGGAAGCCTTTAAAAACATAGTAACCAAGTTTCTAGACAATAAAAAAGATCCAAACTTTAAATCAGTCATTGAGAACATGCTACAGAAGTTCAAAATTTGATGGGACTATTTTTCTGAAAATCTGAGTGCCGTTAGGGAAGAGATGGATGAGAGATTTCATCAAGACTCAATTAAACGGAAAGGAGCTATCAAGTAAAATGGGCTACTTCATTCATGGCTGATTATTGCTGGATGTTACTGTGAGATGAACCCCATCAAGAAAGCAGAGCATGAGCAGTCTACGGAAACTTCGATACATAAAATAAAATTGTGAAGTTTATGCACATTGTATAAGCTAAAAAAATCTGATGTGTACACCACACGACTTCCTTGTATGGAATATTAAGTTATACGCATTTTGCATTTCATTTAAACTTATTGGATTGAATTAAATCTACTTCGTCGATAGCGCATAAACCACAATAGAATAAGTGCACTCTTTAAAATTCACTATAGTTGTTTACCATAGCGACACTCTGGCGCTCGGTTCACTTAACAGCGTTACATCTCATTCATTCTATAACTCAAAATGCACAAAATTTATGTATGTCATCCGGAGAATTATCTAATCGTTGCCACATGTTCTATTCAAATACTATGATAAATCTAAAACGATGTATAAAAGAAATTAAACAAACAAACAAAAAAGAAGAAAAAGCAGTTTTCACAGACGATTCAACATTTCTCATTCAATTCATTCAAACCTCACTTCGCGACAAGGCAAAAATACATAAAAACTCAAAATATCTATATTGAAAATTACGAAGTAAATCTTAATCCCTTATTTCCTCGTATAAATTCGAGAATGGATTAAGCATGACTTAATTCGCAATAATAAAAGAAGCCATTATCTTTGTTGTTGCGAAGCTTATTTTCTGTAGATTGGCAACAAGATCTCTAGATTGGCTATTCTTCTAAGTTTCAAATGTAAATAAAGATGGCTGCCATGGGGAAAATGATTAGGCTTAGCCGCATTTAAACAACTTTTAAATTGTTGATAATTCTACAAATCTTGCATGCAGATTTACTAAAGCCATAAAAACCTTAACCGGAAGATAAGAACAACATCATTCAATCATTTTTCAACGTTCTGAGGCTTCTCATTTTTGAGTTATGCGAGATACATACGTATGTACGCACAGATGCCACGAAAAAATCTCTTCAGAATCCAATTTAAATTGGTTTTATAATTTTTTTTTTTTTTTGAAAAAAGAATCCTTTAATCTTTCCTTACGTTCAGATATCATGCAAAAGCATCGTTAAATTGCATTCGATAGCGGTCAAAATGGATATTTTCGTTGAAATATGATACCCGGAATTTTTTGCGATTACAATACTTCCTTTACTTCGTACAGGGAAGTAAAAAAAATAATAAATTCTAAGAAAAAACGTTTTGAGTGTATTTAAAAATCTCATATCTTCGCAATTTTTCGACGTTTTACAAATCTTAAATGTTGCGATTTCCCAAAAACCGTGATGGGGGAAAAAATGAACGTCATTTTCGGATTCAGCGCTAAAAAATACATAAGAATCAGTTAACGAAAGTTTAAAAAAATAACACAACCCAAATTTTGCAGGCTTGTGTTATTAGTTCTGCCAAAGTTACCTTGTGTTACTGTTCTGCCAAAGAAAAAATTACGTTTAAAATTTTTATTAAGATATCCAGCTTCCGTTTGCATCGACCATTTTCCTGTTCATTTTGTGGTAAATTCTTCCTGCGTCCGCTGTTGTTGATCATTGGGATAAGATTAAATACCTTTTATATTGATTCTTTTAATGGCTTAGATCTTTTCCTCCTATATTTTATGCTATAGCTATTATAGTGTGAGCTGTCTTAATGCTCATGTCATATCTAGAGTTTTGGCGAGCGGCTTTGCGCATAATTCACTCCAGCAGACAGTGGAAGGTTCTGCTGGTTATTACGGAATCCACGAAATGGAGAAAGCCTGACTTACAAATCCTGGCTTGAGTTCTAACTTACAAATGTTCATAAATCACGAAGTCCCTAGAAGCGTTTCTAAGTCACTATGTGTCAACCAAGTATTTCTAAGGAAAGAGCGAAAATTGAATAGTGGGAATTGAATAATGTGAGCAACAGTGCACAAAATTTTACTTCTGGGAAACGTTCATGCAAGATTTAACGCTAATTCTTGTAATTTATTTTAGTTTTATCTTGACTCCGAACAGTGAGGAATTGTGGATTCTGAAATTTCATTATGTAACTCCTGTAGAATTAAGAAGGGTACTTTTGTATTAATGCATCTACATGGGCGTGAATCTGCGGGGTTTTTTTTTTTTTTTTTTTTTTTTTTTTTTTTTTTTTTTTAAAAGTAAAAACTACTTATCGGATGCAAGTTGGTAAGCTTTGCGAATTTATTTTTTTTAACGTTTCCAAACTATCAATATTAAGGGAATCGGCAACATTACAACGTATCAAAAAAAAACAAAAATTTTAAAATACAAATTTAAATCATTAAGTAAGGATTGTATAAAAAGTAAAATACATTTTTAGCATAATTATTTTCTAATTTTTTAACGCTTATATGCATGCAGCGATTCTTTTTTGCATTAAAAATTTCGGAGAATTGCAGAAACTGGGCATTGTGCAACCAGATATCTACCACATGCCATCTTATCGTTCCTCATCCCTTTAGCGATTTTGCGACAAAATATTGTATTACTAAAAAGCTTTTACAGGAATTTCTGCCATTGCTCGCAAATTTAACAAGTGATATTTTAAAATTGATTTGAAGACAAAAAATATCACGATTTATCTATAAAACTTTGAAATTCAGAATACAAAAAAAGAACGTAAAAATGGCGACGTTGCTTAATTAAATTACTGCTACGAGCATAATTTCCAAAGTTTGGCACATTCTGAAAATTTGGCTAATTCCACTAAGTTGGTAGTAATAGTACCTTAATAAGTATTCAAATGAAATAAGCATCCATAGTTAATTTTCATCCTTAGTCCTTAATTTTAATTTATCTGTAAGTTTAAAATTTTAAAAGACAGATTTAAATTATTAAATACGGATTATATTAAAAAAACACATTTTTCACGCAATTCTTTTCTAATTTGTTAGCGCTGTTCTTCTCCCCGTGTGCACAGCGATCGTACTAATTTATCTGTAGGTTGAAAATTTTTAAATACGAATTTAAATCATTAAATGAGGATTATATAAAAAAATACAACACTTACTTTTTTCGCGAAATCCTCTAATTTTTTAGCGCTGCCCATGTACACAGTAATTTTTTTATTACATTGATTTTCAGTTACTTGTTTTGTGGAGTTTCCCAGTTTTACCTAAGAATGAAGGCTGGAAATTATGATATGTTAATAAACTAACATTCCTTAATATATAATCAGCATTTTCTTTAGTGGTTCTTGAATTGTTCGATTTGTAGTAAAGGTTTGAGTTATTATTTCTTGGTCTATTACTGTTATTTCATCGCTTATCCCCCCTTATTTTTACTAATTTTATCGTGGGAATATCGAGAGAGGAAAATTATGTGAATAATTTAATATTCGAAGGACGCAATTAAAGTAAGGATATTAAAAATAATCATAGATAAACTACTGGTAACTATCACAATATTATTTTTTTTTAAAGGAATCTGCATTCCAATCAGAATAAATAGGAAAATAAACTAAACAATGCCTAATTAAAATATCTTCATTTCGACTTCCCTCCTTCATGAATCTCGCCCATTCTTATTGTTCTACCTGCTGTTCTATATGCCTCAAATCAATCCATAAATTTTTAGAGAAACTGAATGTGCAGCCCACTAAATCGTAGACTGAATGACAGTTCGGGTTTACTTTTCTGTGTGTTTAGATGGATCAGTTCGTATATTGAGCTAACATAAAGCTGAACAGTTAGATGGAAAAGCTTCGGCGTGATCTTCGCAGGTATTTTGCGAGGGTTTGTTAATAAGATGACAACAATCACTACGTGGACGAACCCATTTTAAAATTTGAGCTCGTATTCTCTGAACGCACTGAAGAAGCGGAAAATTACGCGAATATTTTTAAAATTTCAGATCTTGGCGCTAGAAAGTAAGGAGTTGGAAATACGTTATTTTGTACTAGCTGAGCAGATACGCCGTCGAAGAAAACAGGTTGTAAAACGTGGAGTATTTTCATTTTTGGTTTTGAAAGAATTTTTTCAGCCATTTATGACTGCGACAGGAATTAAGGGCAGTCGAACATGTGCAACTATCATGATTTCTTATAAGTACTGTTTGTATAATCCACGCAGTATCATTACCTTGACGGTGCCATTCAATTACAGTGAATGACAATGTAAATCTGATGGTTCGAACAACGCTATCAAGTGTTTATGTTGAATAACGGCTTTTGTGATGATAGAACTAGTGTTCAGTTTGTTGAGGTTGTTCATGCGTATCGTATTACATCAACAAAATATGTGTGCGTAAAGCAGGTTACTTGTGTATTGAATGAGGAAGTTAGTTCAGCGAAACGTGTCGAATGATAATATCAAACTCATTCAGGAAAGACCCATTGTACCGTCTTTCTTGAGTAAAGCTCTGTTGTGACGTATCCCATTTGTCTGACATTTAACGTCTAATCAAGTCCATGAATTTTACCATCGCTAAGACGCAAAGGTTGCGCCTGTCATTGTCTTAGACCTTGGGCACCTTACCGGCGGTGGCAGACGAACAGCTATAGAGGCCCTGGGCGGAAATCCACCCTGGGCGCCTGTTTATCGGAATGATCGCCGTAGAAAAATGTCAACACAAATATATAATTAACATTTATTTAATTAAAAGGATTTGAAAAACAAAAATGTCTTATGACTGAAGAAGAAACAACTTACATCCAGCAGATAAACATGTATTTAATAAAGATTATTAATCTGCCAGTTTTGATGATTTAAACAAAATGCTATTTCCTTTTCTATCAATAAAAAATCTGATACTAACACCCCATGACTTCCTCATACGGCCTCTCAAATTAAACACATTTTTGATGCATTTCATAAAATTATTTCCTAAAATAATTCTTTCTTAATAAACCGATCCCTCAAGATAAGTTGAAAATGGCTTCAAAAATAGAAAATATTGAAATTAAGTATCCCTTTCAATTTTTGTCATACGTGAGTCAAATTTGTTATTTTATCTTTTCATAACGAGAATAAAACGTTCTCAGATGTAAGTACAGAAACCGGGAGATCTCATTAAAAGTTAAGTTCTGCTATTTGTCGAAAATTATTATTATTTTTTTTTAACTTGAAATGCCAAAACATGAATATTTCCGTCATTTAAAACACTTCTGTAGTTGGGAGTATATCTCTATAAGCAACGATTCGGAAAATAAAGGCGGGTAAGGACTTTTAAGCCAGGTAAGGGGTGAATGGTTATCTATCTATCTATATATATATTAATGAATTTCAATTTTTCACCAGAACCAAAAATTGAAATTCACAAGTAATAAATTTCGAACAATCCTATAAATGCAATAAAGAATTTTTAAGAAATGTTAAAACCAAAACTTTTCAAACAAGCAATACCTCAATTCAACACTGGATACTACCGATTGTAATAAAAAGGGAGGTGCACTACTGGATCCCAAATACAGCAACCCCATATACAGAATTTCAACGTTCTACGGTTAATCGTTTTTGAATTATGCGAGGTGCTTATATACACTGGTGTGCAAAACTTAAGCAACAGCGGGGTTTTTTGCCATAACTCCACGAGAAATCAACTGAGAGACATGAAATGCAGAAATGAAGGATAGTATTATGTACGTAAAGGATGATGAAAGCATCGGAGCTGAACAAGGAATACAATGCACACGGTATGGAATCAAACAAAAACAAGCTTTATTGAACACATAGTATCGTGACTCATGATTGTCTATCCAAGAGGAAGAACAACAAGCAGATCTTCCTTAATATGAGATATGCCCTTCCCTCACTGCAATGGTTGCTTCGCACCGTCTCCGCGTACTCAGAACCAGCTGGTGCAACATTTCTTGCGGTAGGAGTGCCCATTCCTCAATCAGCATCTGTTTAAGTTGTTGGGTGTTCTCCGGAGGATGTAAGCGTGCTGCAATGCGTCTCCCCAAAGCATCCCACACATGCTCGATGGGATTTAAATCTGGGGAGTACGCTGGCCAATCCATTCGAGTGATATCTTCACTTTCCAGTAGCTCCTCAACAGCAAGAGTCCGATATGGCTGTGCATTGTCATTCATAAAAATTAAGTCTGGGCCAAATGGCACCTCGGAACAGACGCACATGGGGAAGCAGTGCCTACTCGCAATAGCGATCCCCGGTTACAGACCCTCTGTCGAAAACGTGGAGCTCAGTTCGCCCGTTCAGCATAATGCCTCCCCAGACAAGAACTCCAGGACCACCGTTACGGTGTCTTTCCTTGATGTTACTGAGATAAAACCGGGTCCCGACTTCTCTCCAAATCAGAACGCGTTGAGAATCGCTTCTGGTACTGAACCGACTCTCATCCATAAAGAGGACATAACTCCATTGATCAGTTGTCCAGTTTTTGTGCTCTCTGCACCACTGTAAAGGATGGCGTCGGTGGCCAACTTTCAACTGGAGGCAGCGTTCAGGACGGCGGGCGAATAGGCCCCCTTTGTGAAGGCGTCTAGCCACAGTAAACCGCGACACTTGTCGCCCCGTTGCTGTACAGAGTTGCTGAGCAATGTTATATGTGTGTAAAGAATTTTCAATTGACCAATAAAGTGCACGGTCCTGATAAATGCGGAATTATTTTATTAAATGTATTAGAAAAATTGAGAGAAGTTTTAAAAACTAGCAGTATAATATAGCATACTGATGTAGCATACGGTTGTCTCAAATGTACGCTGTTGAATTGCACGGTATAGATTATTCTCGTTTTTCTTTTCTTTCCCTGTCTAATAAATGTCTGCTGTCGAGACAGACAATTCGTTTTGTAAATAAATGATCTAAATTTATAATTTAAATGATTACATTTGAAAAACAAATATACCACCGAGTTTTCTGATTAAATTTGAAGCATAAATATTTTAATCTGTATAGAGTGGCAATAGAAAGCTTTAACGGATGACATAGATTATACAATAGATTAAACTGGTTAAAGAACTTACACAGTCCAGTCACATTAATGTGACCATCTGTCAAAAGCCAGAATAACCACCTTTCGCAGAGCGGACTGCTGCGAGACGTGCAGGAAGAGAGTCACATAGGTCCCTGAAGGTGTTCTCTGGGATGTTGAGCCATGCCGACTCTAATGCCGTGGCCAGCTGCGCTAGATTACGCGGTTGAGGATCCATGGCGCGAACAACTCGATCGAGATGGTCTCACAGATGCTCGATTGGGTTTAAGTCAGGTGAGTTTGCTGGCCAGGGGAGGACGGTAAACTCATCCTGGTGCTCTTCGAACCACGCACGTACACTGGCAGCTGTATGGCACCTCGCATTGTCCTGCTGGAAGATGCCATCATCCTGAGGAAAAACAATGCGCATGTAGGGGTGAACATGGTCCGCAAGGACAGATGCGTACTTGTATTGATCCATTGTGCCTTCCACAATGATCAGTGAACCTAGAGAATGCCAGGAAAACATTCCCCAGACCATAATGCTCCCGCCTCCAGCTTGGACCGTTCCGGCAATGGTTGCAGGGTGGTTCCTTTCAGAGGTTTCACGCCTTATACGCCAACGTCCATCTGTCCGATGGAGCATAAAACGCGATTCATCCGAAAACGCAACCTGTCGCCACTCAGTGGACGTCCAGCTGCTGTACTGGCGTGCAAATTCTAGCCTTCGCCGTCGATGAACAGCAGTCAGCATAGGTGCACGAACCAGGCGTCTGCTTCGGAGGCCCAGACGCAGCAATGTTCGCTGAATAGTACTTTGGGAGACACTTTTGGTAGCCCCTTGGTTCATTTTGGTGGTCAGTTGCTCAACGGTAGCCCGTCTATCTGCCCGAACGCATCTCCGCAACCGTCGTTCGCCTCTGTCATCTATGGCCCGTGGTGCACCACATTTGCCACGTCGCTGATTTTGGACAGTCCCATTTTGCCATGCACGGTACACTTTTACCACGGCGGCACGCGAACAGTTCACAAACTCAGCCGTTTCGGAAATGCTTCCACCCTTGGCCCGAAAGCCAATGATCATGCCCTTTTGGAAGTCGGATAAATCGCTTCGTTTCTGCATTACGCCAACGATTGAAATGTTTTCCGAAGCCCTCACACACCCTTTATATACGCTCAACTGCACTGTGCTGCCACCTGCCTTCTGTGATTGGTTATTTAACTCTGACATGGAAAGTACGTGGTGGTCACATTAATGTGACTGGACTGTGTATTTACCGTCAGACAATTTTACTGAGAAGATTACGAATGCCATTTAAAATTTCCTGTTAAACATACCCAGCGCAAGCAAAATATTTCAAATCCAAAACATTACGTAAGTTAATGTAAAAGTAGTTTGTGTATGGAATGAAATGAAAATAGTTGAATGTTTCTTTTATTAGTTTTTCTGACCGGAATGTGTGTTTAAGGCATGTGTCTTTTATGCGGGTTGTTTCCAAACCATAACGTTGCGTGAGTAATGTTAGGACAGAACCGCAAACATACGGGTATTTGCATCTCGACAGATTTCTGCTTCGAATGCTTTCTTACAGGAATGCATGTAATGTTGCTTTCTTTATGTTCGTTCGTAACCGGCTGTTCCGAATTAGAAAATGTTATTTGGGTTATGACTATGCACGCAGGGAATGTTTGCCCAGAAAGAAATCATAAAAATAAATAAATAAATAAATAAATAAAAAACAGAGGGGATTGAAGCACCTAAGCATACAACCGTTTCCAGACTTTTCCAATACGAATAAAGAAAAAATAACGAACCCGTTATAAAAAAATCCTGTTATTATAACATAATATAGTACTAAAATACAAATACGGTAGCTAAAATATACACTTCACATTAAATGAAAACATAAATGTTGCCTGCTGTCCACATCAAAAACAATTTTTCAATATGCTCTGATCTTTGTCTAGTAATCGGTTTCACTCCCTTCTCAATGTTAACGTATTTAATAGCGTCTTTGTGTTTTACATTCGTAGATACCGGCATTCTTGGCATATAGCTTGCAGTAATCAATTACCGGATACGCATGCCATCTTCATACTTTTCAGCAATCTCTTTTTTTTTTTTCATCTCAATGGTGATCCTAACTATTTTCTTCGTTGCTTCACACTTCTCATTAACTTTCCTGAAACTGATTGTTAACGGATTTACAGATATTATTCGAAGAAACACAAAATCATTTGAAAATTCAGAATTATAGCGCGAAATGTGTACTGAATATTAGCAACAGGTGTACTGATGCTTATGGGCAGTCGTAGCATTTGTCTCGAAAGAGGTCAACAGGTGTAGTGCTTGCATTCGTAACTCATTGAACTCGATTCGTATTCCAAATTAAAAGTCGTACACCAAAGCAAAAAAATTCACGTCCAAACAGAATTTATATTAAGTTGGTCGCATTTCAGAACGGAGGTATATTAAGCTACCACTGTAAAGGCAGATTATTTTGGTTTATTTAATTATGACAAAGCACACGAAGGCCATCAGCTAAAAGGAGCGACACCTTTGTGGAGGACTTTTTATGAATCACTGGCTCGTAGCTGAAAGCAGCGTTCAGCGAGTTTACCGCTCGGCTGGTAGGCCAGTCCAAATAAGAGAGGAATGTAATGTTTCATTTCGAATTTTCAACACTGACCTAAGAAAACTTTTTGAGGGAGGAGGACTGAAGGCTTAGCTACAGTAGACGTTGCTTAATGTGATAGCTGTTAATGTTACTTTTCGGTTACTCTTATCAAATTGCCGAAGTCCCGTCTGTTTGTATACGTAAACATGCGATCTACATCGCTTATTGTGATCAACAGTTCGGTCAGTGTTATCAATATGTTGCCTGTCAGTTTTTCAAATCGAAGTAAATTTTCCAAAGAAGGTAAAAATAAATTTTAAAAACTGCCAAATGACTGGAAAATGTCACCATAAAGAGACTGAGTCAATTAACTGCTTGGGTTTTATTTAGTCGACTATTTAAGATTGGCCAAAAAGCAGCCTTTTGTTTAATTTGGCGCAAATTTTTAATACACGTGTTATTAAAAATCCAGAGCGATCAGAAAGAGGTCTGTGTTCTTCAGGCAGAAGATGATGACATAAGATATCTGCCAGGAGCTTTTTCAAACAAATCCAAGCACATTGTATAATAAACTTTTTGAAGAACATCGAAATGAAACCGGTGAATTCCCCATAAATGCTGATATAAGGGCAGCTGAATGTTAAGATTAGAGGTACAACATCGGTTAAATTATTTCCACAAATATTAGACTTTTGCATAATACTTGCAGACAATTCACTAGTAGCATTTTTTTTCGCAATTAAAATTCTGTATAAAGTAATGTTTATATATTTAAATTAAATTATTTAAGTTTTGTTGCGGTTTTGAAGGATATTCTTTCTCGTCGTTTAATGTTATCATCCGAGCCACACATGTTTCAATAAATTAGCATCTACTGCACAGCAGTAAATCGGCATTTTATCTTAGTTGAAAGATAGAGTAGCATTTCTACAGAGTGATAGAAGCACGACATAACCGATATTTATTGACGTTCTTCTTCTTATTTGTCTTTTTCCTAACACAGTTACAGGAGAGAATGTTAAGTACTGTTAGATTTTTAGGCTTATAAGTATCATGATCACAAACTTCAAACTTTTACGTGATGGGATGGGGACCAGTCCTGGCGGATTCTTGTGATAACTACATTTGCTAGAATGCCTGGCGTTTTTAGGCAAAGTATGAAATATTAGAAATATTATACATACTTTCCCTAGGCATTGCATATAATACCTAGGCATTTTATCGAATGACAAATGCTATTTAGGTAAAGTATGAAAAAAGGTCATAAGCATGCAAAAGGGTTACGATAAGGCTGTTATTTAAAACACGTGCATTTCTTAAAATACAATTGTTATTTTAAGGAAATGATGAAAGAGTTCCATTAAAAAACATTTATTCAAAATGGGTAAAGAAAAATTAAAATTGTACAAAACAAAATGTATGCCTTTCTTATTAAAGAAAATGGTGTATGAAATTTATGGTATGAATATACTAAATCTATGGCTTTTGTATGAATATTCGAAACGAGTCGGAGATGTATTTCATACTTTGCCATTTTGTCATTTGGCACTCTACAAAATGCCTATGAAATGTGTGGAATGTTAATCGTTTCATACACAGCTGGCCAGTTTTCGGCGCTCAAAAGAATGCTTAGGTATTTTATAGATTGCCGGCTTTCTTACATTGCCTGTAACTATATCTGTTGTATCACTTATGTGTACTAAGTATTCAGATCTCTCATTGATGTGTTATTTTTATAACTTTTTTTATATTTTCTGCAGTTTTTATTGTCACGTGAAAGAAATGCTTGAATTTAAAGCCGAAACAGATTTTTCAGTTTAAGAATTCTTTAAGGTTAATTAAACGAAAAGCCATGTTTTCTTGGCTTGAATAAGTAACTGCTTATTAGGGACGTTTTATAGCTTTGTTAAATAATTCTTTAACAATTGCTATTTAACATCGAAATGGTATTTCCATGAAGGAAGCTTCGGGGCGCATTCAGTATGTATTACCTGTTGGGTAAAGTTTGATTTTTTAAAAAAAAATATTGCCCGTTTGCATTTAAAAAACGTAATGATTAAACCTCTTTATTTTGAAAATACATACCTTGAACTACTATTATGCATGGCAGTGGCATTGAAGGGCTGGTAAACGAGTTTTTGTGTATTCTGTCGCGCAGTTTAACGACCAATCCTTTGATAAAAAGCAGTTACTTTTCGTTGGAATTTTACGTTGACAATATTAGTTGATTTAATTATGGCGAAGCACGCTAAATTATATGCCTAGAAAGGGTTGCCATTGAAGACGTTCTAAACATTTGGTTTGGTTTTATAGACCGGAGAATTAGTTTTCCTAATTTTCACAAAACTTCTTTAAATGTTAAAATGCCAAAACCTGAATCTTTGCGTCATTTAAAACATTTTTGTAAATGGACGTATATGTCTACGATCAACATTGCGAAACTAAAGGCTGATTAAGGACTTTTGTGGACATGGTGTATGTTTGAAACAAATTCATTCTTCTCGCGTCATTATTAACGGTTTTACTGTTAGTATAAATATATGTATATATTTTTTACTTTTGTTTTAGGTTGTGCTGAGTGTTGCCCTATTGGCGTACATTCTGAAAAGAGCAAGGCAGGAACTCAGTAAATCAGTGAAGGGAGATCTGGAGGAAATTATCGTCGGTAGCAAAAAGCCAACTAACCAGGTGGGATCCGATTTCAATTTCAACTATATCTCCCAAAAGTTGCCTTATTCCTGCTCCGGAAACAAATCTTCTCGCCTTTGCCTTCTGCACAGGATCTGATTTCACTGCAGCTATGCTTTTACATATGCAATTCTTACAAATGCTGTCAGCCATACGGGATGCAAATTGGAAATCTCCCACAAATTCAGTGTGCCTGAAATTTTAATGGTACTTAACGTATTATCCCGTCGACCGTGAATGTTGGCTAACATCGAACCATGAAAGCTGACGGAAGTATCCCCAGAGCTGCACCAGTCCTTCCTGCGGAATTCTGATGCAACTCAGTCTTCTTAATACATTTAATAATCAGTATTTGCCCCGTTTCGTTATTGACTTTCGTAAAAACGCTTTCATCGATTTCTACTATTTTGTTAAGTCTTCCGATTTTCCTGAAGTTTTGTTTAGAACTCTCTCAGTAAATTTCCTGAGATAAATCTTACATATCTATTACTGATTTATTGGCCATATTCAGGTAACATGTCGTGTCCATTAATGTTCATTTCATTTGATGGTAGGATTCTATAACTTTGAAAATGATTTCCTGCGTGTAGTTTTGTAAAAGAAAGGTCTCAAGCTTTAATTTCAAGCTTAATATTTTTTTAATGGTAGAAAAGTAAAATAACAAATTATTCATAACTTAAACGTAAAAATGAAAGATGGCTTATCGAGAATCAGTTCAGTTTACATCAGACGAAAGCGCAGATGTTATGAGTGTATTGTTACAAAACACTTATCCATAAATGGCACGAAACTGTGCTGCTTGGCAACGGTTTCACGATCGATGGGATAATACGTAAGTCCTTTTTCATTAGTACGTAAATGCGAATAAATGTAATTTAAAAATGAACTGAACTGAATGTATGTGAATTTCAATATTTAAAAAAAGGAAAGAAAAAGAAATTTCTGTTGATCTGTTCATCAAAATAGTGTACTTAAATATTATTTAAAGAATTAAACTCAGTTCTTCTTCTTGGTAAGTCAGTGTACATCTAATTTTATATTTTTATCCCTTTTGATTTTTTTCTCATTTTATAAAGATCAAGGAAGAAATCATCAGATTAGTCGTTATCATGGAACAAAAAGGAATTCACTGTGCAAAGATTATTTATTATGCTAGAGCGGAAAGGGAATGCTACATAGTAAATGATTTTATTTATTGTTTTCTTAATATACTCTTTTTCTTTTAATTTTACAGTAATTTTATAGTTTTATTAATTGGTATAACTCCTCGTTTCATATGAAAAATCAATTATTCAGATCTTTCTTTTCTGTTCTTTTGTTATGGCTAATAAAAAATTAGCATTGTTGAATAAAATTCACACGTGTATTTTAAATACTTTTTTTTTACCTTGCAACGTAGGTAAAGTATATAATAAATGAAAATTCGTAACTAGTAATACACTTCCTTCCGAAGTTGTTACGTGTAGAACCTTCAGAATTTAATAGTTTTGCCCTTATGAGAACGTACCTCTTTAAAAACAATTTATTAATGAAAGATATTCACCTGCAGATTTATAAATTACTTTATATTCTTAATTGTCATGAAATTTTACAAAATTCTCATTTCATCTAAATTTAACGTTAATTTTTTTTTAATTACTTTGTAGTATATTGAGCAAAACAACTCATTGTTTAATTTTCTCAATTGCCGTCTAATTGGCAATTTCTGTTTTGAAAATATTTATAAATGCCAAAATCTAAGATTTAAGTTTTTAAATGTCAGCGTATTAAAGAGTTCTCTTCCGTACGTTCTTCTTAAATTTAAATATTGATAAGTCAGACTTTTTCTTTTTCTTTCTCCCTTTCTTTTAATGTTTGTTATTTAGTTTCACTGCGAATGATTCTGAAAATTGTTTTGTAGAGGATAATTGCTTCTTCTGGTGCATTCCTATAGGAATGTACTGAAATGTGTAACTTTTTCAGTTCAAATGCTTTTAAAATGTTATATCAATTTTTTAATCGATGATTTAAGTAACGAAAAAAAAAATACTCATAATATTTCCCAGATAAAATTCTTCCATAGATAAAACTCGTTTGAACCGGATGGTTCCAGTTGGTATTACTACCAACAATTTTAGAAATATCTGTCTCTTGGCTGCAATTAGTGATATCGTAGTGTACTTATTTATGATTTTCGTAAGTGCCTTAGATCTTCGAATTCAATGAAATTTGTAAATTCGTATTAATTGAAGTATTGAAACTTTGTAATAATTTCTAAATGGACTTTCACATTTTAACTGCATTTTAAAAATCAGTAGGCTAGATAAAGATAACTTCTACTAAAATTCTCATTTTTCTTAATTTTTTTTCTTTGAACTTAGGAAACAAGTAGTATTTTAAAATTCTAGTTTCTTTAAAACTATGTGAAAAATTAATGTTTCATTTGTTAATTTGTGGTGTATGTTTAAAATGTTTTATTTTTACCTTAAATATTAATACTCACTAAAAAATTTTATTTAATCGGGAAAAAAATGTTGATTGCAAAAAAGAACTTTTGGTTAAACCCTAAATTACAGCAATTACTAGTTAAAAAATTGAAATTGTATTTTGTAGTGCAAAAACTCATATTTTTTTTAATTATCAATTAGGTTGCTTCATCATAAGCGGATTTTAATTAATGTGCTGTTTAATATATTACTGAAAGCTGCACATTGAAAACATTTTTTTTTAAATCTGCTGCACCAAAAATGGCATTTGAGGGATTTGCGTGAAAGAACATGAGATTATGATTAGCTGCATTATATGAGCATGTATCAAACCTTTTGCACCTGCTAATCTGTTGTTGTAAATAAGAATTATTAATGTAGTATTTCTATATGTATGTAAAAATGTTATTTCGTATGTTTAGAAGTTAATATTTTCCTTCTTTATGAAATTAGTAAAGGCCTTAATATAACTTATGCAATCATCAAACATTCCAAAATGTAACTATGCATAAACTGCTCGATTTTTGTTCTTTTTCTTCAAAGAAATATTTTGTATATAGATATATAAATGTTTAGATTTATGAAAAGGCAAATTATTTTATATTTAAATTTTTATTTAAGTATTTTTATGAGAAAAGTTTTTATTTTTACAGACTTAACGTTATTAAAATTATTTCATTATCTCTGTTTTAATTATTTATGCCTGAATGTGAGGATTTATTCACAAAAATGTAAAGTTATTTGTTTTCTGGAGTTTTTCAGTATATTACGATAGCCTTCATGTGCAAACAAGCAAACACTTTATTACTTAAAACGTGATATGCAAATTAAGTAAGTCAGTTTCGCATGGGTAATTTATTTCAGATTGTGAAAAATTAAACGTTGTTGATAATGTATCAAAAGCAATTTTAGGGTTGTAGGAATCAATTAAATATGAAATGTTTTTACAAACACAAATAAATAGGAAATCTTAAATTTTCTAGAGTAATATAACTTTAATTATTATTAATATTTAAATGAGAGTAACTCGATTATGTACACGAAAATTACCTTTGCACATTGAGTAATTTGAAGCATTGTTCTTTATCCAGAATGTTAATATTTGTGTTCTTATGTTTATACTTGGTTTGCACTTTCAAAAAACTTTGCTTGGGGTATTTCGAATTAAAAGTATAAAATTTTAATGTGTAAAGTTATTTACTATGAATGCGTATAGAATTTTCTTTTATTTTCCGATATGCTAGGATTAATTCTTGAATCATTTTTCGTTAAAATCAGTCGATAGTTGATTTTTGTAGCAACTTTGTTTCATATAATTTTTTTTAAATATTTTATGTTTAGTAATTGTCGAAAGAATTTATTTCCATCTATATCTTTGTTATTCAAATCGATATCAACCGATAACTATAAGAATCCTGAAAGAAAAAACCGTATAAGAAAACGTTAAGATTTTCCTTTAACGCGTTTTGGTTTCTTACCCTCGCTTTTTTTCCCTCCCTCCCTCCCCCTTTTTTTCTGATATATATATATATATGAAATTGCTTTAAAAATATAGAATTATTTATCTGTGATGCGTTTGTTAAGGTTGGCTTATGGAACCTCTGTTGTTTGATAGTTCTGATGCGAATTTATATTTAAGTTTGGAATTGAAAAAAATTTTCTTTTAAAATTTTCCTTCAAAAATGTATTTGTAATTAAAAAAAAGTGTCATATTTTTTGGACTAAGCATTCATTTCAACTTTTATTTTTTAGAATAAAAGATTCAAGAAAAGTAAAATAATTTTATGCTTAAAATTCCTGAAGAAAAAATATTTTATACCCGATTTTCTAACGAATCGAATGAGCGAAAGCGTAAAACTTTGCCAAAGTACTGATGCCACTGTTAACACAGGAAATAATGTAACAATAAATAATGCCTAAAGTATGCAACCTCATGCCTTAAAGCTCATTCGTGTCATAAGATCTTAAAACTAACCTCAAAACAGTTCGCAGAATGCAAATCATAAAATTAAATTATAATAATAAAGCTTATAATATCTTATATTGACTGTATTATTGGAATCTTAAAATTCGCGATTTTAAATGAATAAAAATAACATTTTACCTGTTTTTCAAAGTAAAAAGCCTTAAAACTTAGGATTCCATTTTAAATTGCTTTACAGATTGTTGCCATTCTCAGCGTCAAAACAAGGAATAATTAATAATTAATTCCAGCGTTTTGAAATACTGGGTTAGTATTTTTCTGTGTTAATAGTTCTTATAAACTTTGTGAATAAACATGCCAGACGAGAAAAAATATTAACCAACAGTTTTGAAACTTTTTTTAAATCTTCAAACAGAAACAGTTTTTGTAGTTGAAAAAATATCCGGAGCAAATCCGCATATTTTCATCAATTTGCATCGTAAGCATAAATAATATAGAGAATATAAAAAAATATGGCAACACTTGACACTCCATAGACGTAAACATTGATCAGCTGAGTGCATCCCCGCCACATATATTTTTTTTCTTTTCGAGTTTTCTAATCTAAGATTATCTCAGAAATACTATAATGTATATCTTTGTAACTTCTAAAAATAAATAAATGAAAGTATTCATTTATTTTGCATAAAATCGTATAGTACCTTAACTATCGTAAATAGTAACTAATCATTTACTTTACATTACTTTCTGTCTTAATTTGTTCTCAGTGCCACAAATTATACAATTTCTTTTTCAGAATTTCATAATGTATTTTAAATTTTGAATTAATGAACTATTTATTTTTTATGAAATTGTAATATTGTTATTCAGGTACTGGATTTATAAACTGAGGAACTTTCATTAACAACATTAAAATTTTTTAATCTTTCGTTTCATATGTTTATACGAATGAATATAGAAAAAAATAATTTCTCTTCAGAATAAATTTTATATTAGATAAAAAATGTTGAATAAATTCTGAAGTCTAGCAGCAAACTATTTTTATCGTCTAGCATTCCAAATTTTCGTGAAGCATTAATAGATTCTTTACATGTTCAATGATGTCTTTCTGATAAGAACTCTGATTTTTCAAGTGTCTGTATCACGAATGTTTTTTTTTTTTTAATGTTATTTTTAGTTTCCTACTTGAACTCTCAACTGGTATGTTATAAGTAGCTATGTTTACTTTTTATTAGGCTGTAATATTTAAAGAATTCTTTTTTGATCCCTACTCATCTGCTTTCTATGTACGAGTAATTTTTTAACATCTGATTATTCAGATTTGAGCACCAAATATGTATCTAGGTTCTAAACTTTCTTGATATGTAAAAAGGTTTTTTCTTTTTCTTCCCGTCACCACTCTCCATTTAGATGCTTGAAAATGCTTCATGCAAAAGAAGTAGCCCTTTTTTTTCCTCCTTATTATCATTTTAAGATTAAATTTTCATCATATGTCTTCAAAAACAGATGTAAGAGCAAAAGCATATTTGAGACTAAAATTAAGTACAAGATACGACATTGATTCCATCAATATTTCAAAAATGTTTCTAGAAAAAAGTTTTTTTAAAGCTTGAAAAATTCCTAATTTTGTTAGTTGAAAACTGACAATAATGCTATTTTTATTGTTACTCTGCATAAATTTTTAAAATAAATTGCATGAATTTATTATATTTTAATATATATGTAAAGGAAATTTGTAATATTTTTCATTAATATGAAATATGAATAGTGTTAAAATGTATTATTGTTAATAGATAATACTACTACTCTAATACAGTACCTGTATAAATTCGTGCATTATGATTTAAGTTTTTTTTTTAAATTTAAATATAATTTTAGTTACTAAACATGCTTTCTCATGTGTAATTTTATTTAAGAATAGCACAAATTTGTGTAATATGTAATAGAAAATACCTGTATAGCGATTTATGTTATCTTTTAGTAATGTGCTAGATCTGTAGGCGAAACATGCATTCTTTCTTCACACGGCTATTGAAAATGGCAAAAATTATTTTGTTATTTTCAGTAACGGTGTGTCAATGTCAATAGGCATTGTCAAAATATCGAATATTTTCTTTTCTTTATTTTTTAACTGAAAATTAAAAGTTCGTGTTTGCTAATTTTACTACTATGAATGCATTTTCTGAGTTTAAATAAAAGCTTGTGCTTATAAACATACTAGCCGCTGCGCGGCCAGCCTTTGTCTGGCTTTTAAGTGTACCAGAAAAATGCCTAAAGAGAACATAAAACATTAAATTTGAAAACTGCACAGAATTTTACTCTGCAGAACAATTTTATCGAAAAAGAAACAAACAACAACGGAAAAAAAATTCAGTTAAAAATGCATTACATATAAAAAGCATACAACGAAATAAGCAATATCCCTTAATACAAATATTAATTATCCTAATAAATAAATTAACCAACTTTCCTTTGCAAAATCTTAAGAACTCCAATGGTATAAATAGATTAAGAACTTAAACAGATTAAAAAATATCATGCAAAACTTTTTTATAATTAAAATTATATATAATTAAAACATAATATTACAATGAAATAAGCAATATCCCTTGATACAAATGTTAATTATCCTAATAAAGTAATTAAACAATTTACCGTTGCAAAAAGAAACAACTTTTTAATTTCTTAAACTTTTCAGTCTCTTAAAAACAGTAACATAAGAAATACGATGAAAAATTGTTGCCAAACCGAAATTTTTAAAAGAATGAAACTATTCAAAATGATGCAATTTCATCAAAAATCTATCAACAACAATAAGAAAGGAAAATTGTTGCCAAAACTACATTTTAAAATATCTGAGATGTGAGAAGTGTATTCGGAAGCTTCATTTAAAAAATTTTAAAAAAATACAAAATATTATTATTTTTCCAAAATTCTTTTTTTAAAAGGAGTCGAAAGGATTAAAGTTCAACGTGTCCAAAAATCAAAGGAAAATAAACAGCACATTTTTTAAAATAAGTTTTTTTAAACAAAATTCCGCTGAAAAGGTGTTAAGCTCACCTTCTTAAATAAATTCGTATTTAATCGATTTATTGAAATACGAAATTTATTTTAAGTTCGTAAAATAGCTAAGTGTCTACGTTTCACTACGATGTAAGAATGAAATCTCGCTTTCCTGTAGCCCATTATGTCTCAAAATGACGCGATTTGGTCACAAAACATTAAATAAAAAAAATTCGAATTCGAATTTCGAAAAAATCGCTTCGAGGTGCACTGGCTCTTGTGTAGATACACCTATGTACCAAATTTCGTGGCCCTGGGTCTATTAGCTTACTCGCAACACGAACGAAAGACACACACACACAGACTCTTTGTTTTATTATATGTAGAGATTAGAAAAATATAATTATCCATGCAGAGACGTACATAAAGAGCTCATTATGTGAGCTTTTTCATTTTTTGTGCTTTATTTGATGCATTTTAATCATTCAACATTTATAGAATTGGAAAACATAAAATTGTTGGTGATCTGTAATCTTTGATAGATGTCTTTATGTATGGATATTTTTACTTATGTAAATGATCAGCTAATAGTTATGTTTCTTCTTAATGATACTTACGTATTAACCCGTTGACTGTGAAAGCTGGCTACCTTGTAACCATGAATGCTGGCGGAGATCCCCCCAAAGTTACATCAATCGTTTTTGTGAAATTCTGTAGCAACTACTCTTTATTTAATAAACAATCAGTATTCGACCCATTTTGTTTTTGCGATTGGTAAAAATACTTTTGTCGATTTCTGCTATTTTCTTAGGCCCTCTGAAGTTAACAGGAAGTTTTGTTGGGAAAGCTCTGAATACAAACTTCCTGTAGGTAATTATTCCAACGCGTTACTTTTTTATCGGCCGCATTTAATTGACCATACCGTGTCCATTAATGAACACTTTTTTTTTATGGTAGGCTCCCATAACAAATATAAAATAATCTACTGCGTGCTGTTCTATAGAAGGCAGGACCCAAATTTTAATCACCTTTTTTTTTTCACAATGCAAGAAAAATAATAGTTAACGTATATCTTTGGTTATAAAAATAAAAGGTAACTTATTGGAAATTAATCGGGGTTATATGAAACAAAAGAGGAGATGTTATGAATGTGTTGTGACGTCACGCTGATGCATAATTGGCTCTAAAATGTACTTACTGCTTTCCAACAGTTTCACGGTCAACGGGGTAATACGTAAATGCTATATTAATTGTCTTTTGAACTTTTAGAACTGTCGGATACTTTTTTTTAGTAAGTTTCTGTCAAAACGGTATTCCCAGAAAAAAGAGGAATTACGCTTTTATCAAATTGGTTAACTAAGGTGCCATGTTCGAAATGACCGTGTTTGAAGCGACACAGTGGAAAATTGTGCTGGAAGCGACCGTGATACATTTTACCGCGAACAAATCGCTTCTGTAATCCAGTTCTAATAATTATCACCAGCGCGTTCCAACTAAGGAATATCCTTTTTTTCATCACAGTTCATCAATACTAATATTTTTTATTTTATTCATAATTTATTTTTATTTTTGTTTTCAGTTCGTATTTAACTGAAATTTTTTAATGTTCGAATTCAATGATTGAATTCATTAAACCGACTCATTTTTTAAAACAGTATATTTTGATACTGAAATTAATTAACATGTATATAACATATTTTGTTTCTCAGAATAAATAATCTTAATGTTCGATTCAAATGTGAATGGCAATCACCATTGTCCGAGCAGTGCCTTTAATGGGAAGGAAGGATCTTGGAATTCATATTAAATAGTGCTACAAAAAAAACTGAATATATAGATTAATCAAATGCTTTAAAGAAGAAACAAAATGCATAATGCAAAAACTTCATTTAAAAGAATTAGGAGAAGTAACTTTTAAGAGAAAAATATGAGTACAAGTTTCTGAGCACATACGCAGCATCATGGCAGAAGTTAAAAATCCTGAAGTCCTTAAAAAATAAACTCAACGTATTAAATTTGAGTTAAAATAACACGTCAACAAATTCAGTGTATCTCGGCTTGATTGTAAAATTGTATACTGACTATGAAAAACTAGGTTTTTCGTTTCTTTCTTTCTCTTCCTCTAAAAAGTTTCCTCTTCCTCCAAAATTGCCTTTCATTGTTGCTTCACACAGCCCATTTTTATGGTCCAGTAATAACTCTCCCATACCTTCTGCGTAATTAACTTTCAAGCCCATTGTTTTGTTTAAGATACAATATCATGGATAACAAAAAAAAAAAAAAAAGTCTTTACAATCAAAACCCTAACGCAATCTGGTCATATTTTCCACCTAGCAAAACTGATGATCTTATCCTCAGTTAGTAAAACTGATGATCCTAAGGACGTCTACTAGCGTAGGGTCGAAGTTTAATATTACGCAGGGTCTGCGCTAGGCCGGTGCAATCTCAACGGCTTCTAAATTCTGCAATACTACAGTTTTGTTCCAGACCGATTACAGAGATCCTTACGGAGTCTAGGAATGAATGGTACATAAAATGTGTCCCTCATAGGAGGTCTTGGACGATGAAAAAAAGAGAAGAGGCTCTTTATAGCAGGTAGAGCCGTTACGCAACTTGTGCCATCTATAGCACTGAAAGAAAATCCAGGTAGGTGGTTGGGAAGATAAGTGTTTTCAACAAAGAGGGTACTCTCAGCTTCCAGGTCGCGGTGTCCAATCCGGACAACACACGAGATAGGAAAATATGTAGTATTTAAAAGTTTATAGCATGAAGCATAACACGTAATTCGGCAATGTGTACTGTAGTAGGTGAGGAGAGAAACCACATGTCATGTGACAAATCTTTCTTACCGTGGAAGATGTGCAGCATACCGACGAATAAAAAAATCGTCCACTAAGTTTTCATAATTTAGAAGTACAGTAAAGTTTTCAGTGCTATAGGCAGCTTCCTTGTTGTAAAATTTCACATTAAGCTTGTTTAGATATTCCTTTATTGGGTCAGTTTTCAAATCACGGTGCAGATTTTCATTTCACATGAAGTAACAGGGCCGCCAGTAATAATCCACAACAGTTTGTTTTGCAGGAATTTCAATTTCTTGAGTTCATTTTCTTTCACAAGTGCCCAGATCGGTGACGCCTAAGGTAGGATCGGGCGGATGACAGCCTTATAAAGACGTAACTTGACAAAATTGAATCCTGAACCTAAATTCGGCCTCTAAGGGCAAATTTAGGCTAAATTCTAAAAATTCTGCCGCCTTGTGCAGCCGCACCGATTGCATCTGCTGTGCTACCGGACCTGACAGCATATTAGTATTTATAACCATAAATACCGATATGATTAGAACTGCTTAGAAGGCAAACGTATTGAAATCATACTTCATGTGAGTAAACTATTTAATATTTAATATAAAATTAAACATTAAGAAGCAGTAGTGATTGATAAGATATGACTGAATCTAAAAATGCTATTCGCTTCGGGCATTATTTTCCTAAGGTCACTTCAAACACAGTCGCTGCATTTGAACAATGTTGTAAAATATTTGTAATTGTAGGTGTGAAAGAAACAAATATTTCAATAAACAAATAAGTGAACTGACTGCGTTATAAAATTGTAGGTAGTATTTTAGGTTCTTATATTGCTTTAAACTTTATTGATTTATGTGTGTTTTTATACGTTTTAGGGTTCTGCCTGAGAACGAATTTCGAAGTAAAATGAATCTACTGTATTAAATTTCAGCATTGCATCTTATTAAGAGATTCTTTGCGTATGCAAATATCGCTTTATAAATTTACACCTTTTGAAATTTTAATTTTTTCTCGTCTAGGGTTATTTAAAGCATTGGTCTCAAACTGGCGGTCCGCAGGTACTACTGTATAAAGGTATTTCTCCCGCCTTGAACTGTAAAAATTTAATGTGGCCCGCGACGACATAAGTGTTTGTTGCAAATAACGGTGCTTCAGAAATCTAAAGATTTTAGTCATTTGAAGTCCAAGTTTACATTTTTTCCATTTCCATTAAAAGCGAACGTGAATAACGCAATTTAAAATCTATAAATGAAGGTAATTAATTTACACTGTGTTCTAAATCCTATTCGAAGGTTTGAAGATACAGATTTGATTAACATTTATGCGTACTGCTAAAAAAATAGAGAAGCTGAATTAGGAATTTTTTGCATTCAGAGTAATCGCTTTGTTCGGGAAGACATCTATATGTGAACAGCTTTTTTCACGCACGAAAATGAATAAGAATAGAACCCTATTGATCTCAATCAATAGGGTTCTATTCTTATTCATCCGTGATGAAGATAATTTATAATAATATCTCGTCAGGGCTACAAACTTTTTCAGAATCGAATCACCATCAAGTGTCAGGTTGTAGTAAGAAAAAACGAAGAGCTTAATTATTTACGTATAAGCATGTGTATTTTTACCTATGCATCGAAGAAAAATTTAATAAATTAAGAGAAAGATTAGATTGTTATTATTTATTCTCAAGTTTTGTCCCGCTTGGTAAATTTTCTCTGAAAATTTGGAAAATTTTCGTGATTTGTTTATTTTTAGTTTAAACTGAAGTAAGTTATTAAATGATTAATTAAATATGTTAGAATTATCTGAAAGAAACGTCAGTCTAAGAATTTAATATTTAACTTTTGAATTACAAAGTGTAACCAACAAAAGTGTCTGAACTTTCAGATTACTGCACTTAGATTTTAAAGAGGAAATAAATGTAAACTTGATTTTTTTTAACTTGTGATATTGTTATTATTGCTTGCGCATGTTTTGATAATTATTTAATCAGCGAATTTTAAATTTATTTAATTTTTTTTATTTAAAAAAAATTGGCCTGTCAACTGTTTCGACATTCGCCCCGCATACGATTTGAGACCGCTCATTTATAGTGTTGACTAAAATAATGAAAACTTTTCGTAATTTTTATTTTTATTTAAAAAATAGCTATATATTTAAAAATTAGCTATATAGATATTTTTTAACAATAAATATACATAACCTTTCGTCACTTATTTTCATTGCTAATATCTTCATACCTATGAAATTCTTCAAGTTAACCACCTACCGTCAAAGTAGAGCGAGGAAAACTTTCCCGGAAGCAAGGCGTTGAAAAGAAAATGGACTGAGCGCTTTCTTTCGATTCGTGCTTAGGTCCTCCCCTCATTCCCCCCCCCCTTGCCAAAAGGTATTCCTGTTCTGCCTGCGAAACTGACGCGGTTACGAGGTTAAGGTTAGGTAGAGGGCAAAAGAGTCATTCTGTGCTGGTAGGGGATGTTACCTATTTATAGATGAACAACAGAAACAAAGCAAAAGCGTTATGTTCCCTAATGCCATTCTGTTCCTCAACCATTTATCAAAAAAGAATCTCTCTCGAAATTTTTTCAGTAGTTAATTAAAGGTCAAAAATTTGTATTTCAATAAAAATGTAACCGAACAAAGCAATTTCTTTTATTTATGTGTATTGCATTTTTAGCAATTGCACAGAAAGAATTATTTTAACTTAATGGATTTTCTCTTTCTGTTATGATCTTTTCAATGTATTTAACATTCAACTTTAACAAATTGGTGTAACTGAAGTAGAATGAAAGCAGCTAGAAATTAACTGAATTATTTCTGTTTTTTTAGCTGAAATGCAAAACATAACAATACTGAATTCTTTTTCGTGAATCCTAAAATTAGAATCATGTAAAAATGGTTTTCAAATTTAATTCAGAATTCTTTTCAAAATTTTAATGTGAACTTTAAGAACGCAAATTGCAGGAAATTGTGATATCGGAATGTGAAGATTTTAAAAGTTGTTATATTATTGATATAGCTGGTTTTTTTTTTTTTTTTTTTTTTTTTTTTTTTTTTTTTTTTATTTTATGTTTGACTATCCAGTGAAATTTCTATGCAATACTGTATAAATTTTTCGTATAAATATTTGGAAGTTTGTAGTTTTTATTCGTTTGTTAACAGAATTTTGTAAATGAGATTATACGAATTAATGTAATTTATTATTGGATTAGTTCCTAATGTATATTTATAATAAATATTTGTCAAAAATGTGTACTATGTGAAAACGATATTCCGTATTTTATCTGGAACTTTTCGCTTGTTCTCATCATCTGTTGTAGCCTCAGACATATTTTGATGTTTGAAGATTTACGTTTAGAATTGTTAACTTAACATGGCACAAAAATTTACAAATAAAATATTTACTTTTTTCCTATATTTATGTTTTTGTATGTCTTCGTTATTTTTAATCCAAAGGGGCTTTGTCCCTGAAGGACTTTGTTTTCCTTTAGCGATTTTGCGTTGATTCACTGTAAATGTCCGATTCACTTTTCAAATTGTTGCCACCAAATATTATCGCCCTGTATTATATTTAAAGAAATTAAATAATGAAGAATCTGCATAAATGTGGTATATTTCTCCCAGTGTGATAAAACAACGGTACCTAGAGCCATCCAATTTTGAATAACGTACGTTTCCACCCGAATATGCGCATCTGGAAGCCCAAATTTGGAATTTGTTTTATCATCTATTTCATATTTTGTAAAACTTTTTACATTACTAAAAATGCCAATATTTGAGCCATTAAAAGTTTCATCCATGTATTATTACGCTTTGTAAAGATATTTAATTTTGAAAAATTAATTAATTTAACGCTATATGCTGCAAATTCAATTCATCTACAAATTAGGTGTCCACATATCGTATTTCCTGGAGTATTTCTTTTGCTTTTTTAATTAATTTTATCGTTCAAAAATCGAGAGGGAAAAATTATGCCAGTTAGTAAATTTCCCAAGAATGCGGTTACAATAAGAACATAAAAAACAGAGAGTACTTATGGAGAAACTATTGGTAACTATGACAGTATTATTTCTTTAAAAGAAGTCTACATTCTAATAATAGATATTAATGTTGACGTTGCAATATCTGACGGTAACTGAGCTGCGTATCCTACTCAGTTATCTACTAAAGCCCCAGGGGGACTTCACATAAATAAATCTTGACCGGAGATCCCAAGAAAAACGCTCGGAGAAACAGGAGAAGGCGGACGAAAAAAAAAGAAACGGATTTCGAAAGATCGAACACCTCAACATTAGAAAATGAAGCTTGTTTGGAGCTAAACAATTCTCAATTAAAATAACACGTTGCAAAAATGATTATTGGAGATGTTAAGGCAACAAGAATCAGCGTAATATTCACAAATTCGAAGCAATAATGTGAAAGGTTTAAATACAGAACCTTCTTCAACTACAGAAGGCAAAATCCGAAGGGGAAGGTTCTATATTTAAACCTTCGAAAATAGTTCTGCAAACTATTATACTTCTTTAACATTTCCAGTAACATCAGCAGTGGATAAGGTAACAATGAGCTAAACTAAATAAGAGCAGTATCCTGAAATCTCATCTTTGGAAAGTTCCGTAAGTGTGACAAGACCTGCTACGTCCGGGTAGCTTAACGATGAATCTGGACAAAATGCTTTTCATATAATAAGTACAAGGGGAAAAGAAAATGGATGAAATGCTAATACAAAAATGCAAAAAAAAACTGACTAAAAATAATCAAGAGAATATGATTTACCAATAAACTAGCCCTCAAATATAAAAATTATGTTGAACAGAGGGGAAGGAAAATTTTCAGAACTTTGCGCTAAAAACACGGGCGAAAAGAGGCAATGAAATACGGTACATGCTGCATTTTTCGAACATATTGTTACAATCTATGGGTTCGCGTAGACCTGCTTGATAACTATACCACATAAACAAGAAAATATCTATAATTTATTGTTGACCGCAAAATAAACAGCTGCAAATAGCTTAAGGAAACCGCAGATATTGAACAGATTCTCGTAAACACATGGAAAATATCGAAGACTACCGATATCACTCGCAGAGTCAACACTGAATTCACGATTCATTGAGCTAACTGTTCGAAATGGACCAAGTTTCTGAAGTAACTGACTCACTAGTTTTCGAAGCCGTATTTGTACGGAATTGCTCAGCCTTCTGAAAACTTCGAAAAAAGTCTTTCTTAAGGCTTCAAAATGCGTTTTCCCCATGTTGCCCATCAGTCGAGTTTGTGCTTACATTTCGGCTTATGGTGGAGCTATTCAGAATTTTAGAATCTAAAATTTACATAAAAAATAAATGCTTACGAATGCGGATAATTGTCTCCAAATTCAATTACGCAAAAATACATTCTAAAATTGTTACATAAAATGCAGCAAATAAATACATGAAAACGCTACATAGCATGATAACTAGATACGCTAGAAAAATAAAAATGCAACCAAATTGACTTAAAATATTTACAAAAATTTACAACCGGAGCATTTGTTTACCTATATATCTTAATTGCTAACCTAGAACGATTTCTTATACATCATACATAATTAATCAAAAAATAACTTCGAAACTGTTAAGGTGTATTTGAGTTTCAAAGATTTTCGAGACGAATATTTCCTAAAATAAATAATGTACGGTGTATTTATTTGATCTTAATGAAAGTACCTACAAAGACACCGGATTTAGTATGTCCAATTAACTGCCTTATTTTTAGAAAATGGAAAATATTTTTACATGCTTAGAGTTGGTAAACAATAATTAAATGTTCCAATTTAACCGTTTAGTAAACAAACCATCTGGTAAACAATAATAAATATTGCAACTTAACCGTTTAATAAACAAGCCATCTGGTAAACAATAATTAAATGTTCCAATTTAATCGTTTAGTAAACAAACCATCTGGTAAACAATAATAAATGTTTCAAGTTAACCGTTTGAGTGAGGTGAAGGGTAATCGCGCTTCTCTTGTCTTTTGCCAAATGCGGCGAAGCGCTATCACGTTTCTCTTGTGTTATGCCAAAAATGCGCAGAAGCGCGATCGCGCCACTCTTGTGTTATGCCAAAACTGTTTGTTACTATAATTTTCGCATTAATCGAGAGCAGCTGCATTCATATTAATTCCGGCTTTTATTAATATCATTCAGTTTTGGTTTTTGAGGTGGATTAATCTCTTAGGCATGATGCGCTACTGTAGTAACTCACTCTAATGGGTCACCGTGTGAATTGAATGATCGCTTTCGTATGTTGTATTTCACACTTCTTTTCTCTTCACAACATATTAAATACTGTTAACAGTATACGGACAGAATATCCAGTTTTTGTTTCTGATACGCCAGTGCCAGGTATGAATTGTTGCTTTTCATATATTGTACTGCTGTATTGTTTACACGTAATTCGCATTGAACTCTGGCGTATAAAGAAACAACCGCGTACAAAATTCAGCCGTGCCTAAGAGGTTAAGTAAAATGTTTTCTTTAGAAAAATTGCCTGAGCGAAACTAGCGATAGTGTGAGGTATGTAGTAAAAAAAAAAAAAAAAATTGATAATGGAATGAAAACATCCAAATTAATTTGCACTGTATGTTAAATAGGAGTTCGTAGAATTTGTGCAGTAAGATAATCTTGTAATAAGTAAGAATAAAAAATATTTTTGTTGGTTAAAATTACTTTTTATATAAGAATTCGAGTTCCTTTTAACCGTTTCTATTATTCCCCCGCCCCCCCCCAAAAAAAATAGCAGCGCATTTTATTCCGAACTTTTAGCATATATACAACAAGAAAATTCTTCAGCACTGAAACGGTTAAGACTGAAAAAAAAATGTGTTCGCGACCTGCTCTCCGACACTGTATTCTTTTGATGAAATTTGTAATCACATTTTCACATATCTGCCTATAAAGGGTGGCTAATAGCATACTGAATCTATTTTTTTCCTTAAGTTCTTTCGTTTGAGTCTTTCTAGAATTCTAAGTTAGGATTTTTTGGGACTTGCAATGACCACTGTCAGGCAAAATCGCGATGTGTTCAACAGACTGGCTGGATCGAAAGTGCCAGGATTTAAAGTCTGGTGTCGAGCCTGGATCCTCGAATTTCTTTATCAATCTACGAACTCTTATTTCATTAAATGCACTTCCAGTCCAAATATTGCACAAGACTTCTTACTACCCTATGCATAACTCTCTCCATTCTTGTAAGGAGTTCCGACAGTCAAAACTTGCTGCTCCTTTGTGTAACGCTCCATGTCTACTAAGCTGCAAAATGAACGGGCAGTGATAATATACCAAAGTTGGCAGGTTAAACCAAACTCAACTATCCTAAGTCGGAACAAACAACAGCCTGTAACGTAGTAAAAGTACGTAAAAATATGTTCCGGTTTCTAAAAGCAATGTATTTTTTAAAGCAAAGTAAATCTGGACCCTTTTTTTTTTTTTTTTTT
>KK122262.1:2009-18923 GCA_000611955.2 Stegodyphus mimosarum
ATATGCTAGAACACAGGAAAAGAATTGCTGAATTTTTATTTATTTGAATGATCCGTAATTTTTTTCGTAGTATATTCATAGTTATATCTTTTTTAATATATTGTGTACTAATTATGTGGGCATATATATGTGCACAATGGGCATTAAAACTAAGGTTGATTTAATAAAAACATTAAATATAGTATAGTGTGTTATTATAAACATTATAATACTATACTACATAAGCACTTTCTTATATGTAATATCACCTTAGACAGATGCCAACTGTTGGAATATCTATAATATTCTCCAACAGTGTTGTTTCATATACAATGATCAAAGAGAGCTTTAAAATTTTGCTCCAAGCAGCAAAGATCCTAAATTTTATACTAAACAGCACTAACTTATGTTCGGAGAAAAAAAATTCATAAATTCTGCATTGCCTAGGTTTTCCATTTGTCTGCATCAAAAAATTATACCAAGGGGGTGGTGGCACCACTTAAATGCATGAATATGTGTTTTTATGCACGTTTTATTTATGTTTTCTTAGTTTAAAAGAAAAAAAGATCAGTTTTTAAAACGCAACATTTTTAATGAATTTGGAAGTAATTTTTCATTGAAAAAACCTGAGAGTGAATTGTGAAAGAATCTCTTTTTTTTTTTTTATTTTCGTGTACCAATCACCAAATTCTAATAATTAATAAATTGTGTTGTAAAAGATTTAATAAGCACTTTTATGGAGTATTTGAGGATACCTGGAATATTAGAGCTCTGTACAGTGGCTCGAATAATGATCGAACATTTTGAATTTTTGCATTCTTTAATGAACGTAAAAACTAAAATAAATTAAAACAAAAAGAAAGGCTTTTATTTTGATTATATATTAATTCAACAATTTTTATAGTAAATACGTTTTCGGAAAGATTGGAACTAAATTAAAAAATAATTATCGTTTGTTAAATGAGGAAAAATATTCTCATAAAAGCAATCTGACACTTTTAGTAACAGCCAAAAATGACAAAAACATGCATCATTTTTTATTCTTAACTCCAGCTAGACAAGGAGGTTTGTTATAAGGGCCCAAATATTATCCATTTTCGAAAATTTGACGCACTTAAAAATTAAATGCCACCATGATTTTCCTCTCCCGACGCCTCATCACTTAAAAAAAAAAATCGTCTCTGCAGGAATGGGGCCTCAACGTGGTGTAAAAGGCAAAATTTTTTTCTGTTAAAGAAAGAGCGCTGAGCGAGCGGCCATCGATAGGCACCCCTGGATATACGCTTGCAACAGAAAGAGTTTGCATCTATCTCAGAACAGGAGTTATGGTAAACATTATTTAGCTCCAATGCTAAGTCTACGTAAAGGGGGAAAAACCTCTTTCTCATATAGATAGAACGCTGAGCGAACGGCCATCGACAGGCCTCCTGGGGATGCGCTTGCGACAGAAAGGGTTTGCATGTACCTTAATTAGGCACGTAGTTACGGTAACGAAATCTTTGAAATTCCACAAAATGTTTTTCTCGGGCTAGAAATTATTTTGTGGGAATTTGATATTTTGAGCGCTGAGCGGAGATACACTTGCAGCAGAAAGGGTTTGCATCTATCTCAATTAGAAACGGAGTTGTGGGAAACATTATTTTGTTAGACTGGACATTATTAGTTTACGTAATGGGGTGATTACATCGGGTGAATGTGAAACATTTTTTCTAATAAGGAAGAGAGAGCACTGAGCATGCGGCCAGCGACAGGCCTCCTAGCAGCAGCCCTTCCTACTTGCAGCAGAAAGGGTTTGCATGTATCTCAATTATAAAAGAAGCTGTAAAAACATTTTTGAATTTCTCCAAAATGTTTTTCTCGGGCTGAAAATCATTTTGAGCGAATTTGATATATTTCGAGAACCAGCAATCCGGTTTTGATGCGACCGCTCTCTATCGATTCATCTAGCGGTCTAGTTTCTGGCGATAGGTGTGTTTTTTCGAAATTCTAAAATCCGGCTCCGGAATTCCCGGAAATAAGAGCAAAAATCCGGAAATTATAGTCTCTTATAATCCCAGCTCTGAGATTCCGATTGAAACGAGGCTAGGTTTTTCATGTTACTGGGGGGAAAGCCTTTTTTTCCAATGAAAAAATTTTCACTTCTCCATGACGGGTCACCCAGATGTCGAAGACCCCCTAAGGTGCCGCCCTGTGTCTCCGGAACAGGTGGAGATAAAAATCACGAAAATTTATACGTGAAAATTAGGAGAGAAGTGCTCTCAAACGCAGTAATCAGTTTGACTCTAGGTCGACAAGGGCGTCTGTTATAAGGTTCCAAAAAATATCCGTTTTTGAAAATTTCATGCACTTAAAAAAAAAATAAACACCCCGATTTTCCTCTTCCCGAACCCTATCACCCACATATATAACATTTTTGTCCCTAGGCCAAAATAGACCCAAGGTACGTGTAGTTGAAAATTCGCTCCAATGCTAAGTCCACCATATTGGTGGGGTTTTAACATGGTGTAAAAGAAAAACATTTTGTCTGATAGAGAGCTGAGCGTGAGGCCATCGATAGGCCCCCTTGGCGATACGCTTGCAGCAGAAAGGGTTTACATCTATCTCAATTAGAACCTGAGTTATGGGAACATTATTTTGTTCCAATGCTACGTAATGAGGCCTTAACATAGGGTGAATGGGAAACATTTTTTCTAATAAAGATAGAACGCTGAGCGTGCGGCCATCGACAGGTCCCCTAGGGATACGCTTGCGGCAGAAAGGGTTTGCATGTATCTCAATTATAAAGGAAGTTATGGTAACAGCATCTTTGAATTTCTCCAAAATGTTTTTCTCGGGCTGAAAATCATTTAGCGGAAATTTGATATATTTCGAGAACCAGCAATCTGATTCTTATGTGACCCGATGCTATCGATTCATCTTGCAGTCTAGTTTCTGGCGACTTCTTTGATTTTTAGAAATTCCGAAGTCCGGCTCCGTAATTCCCGGAAAAAAGAGCGATAATCCGGAAATTACATTGCCTTATAACCCCGACTCTGGAAGTCCGATTGAAACGCGGTTTCGTTTTCTATGTTAGTGGTGGCTAGGCCTATTTTTCCATTAAAAAATTTCCCTTCTCTATGGGGATTCACCCAGATGTCGAAGACCCCCTGTATCTCCGGAACGGGTGGAGATAAAAATCACGAAAATTTATACTAAAAAATAAACTAGGAGAGAAGGGCTCTCAAACGCAGTAACCCGTTTGACTCTAGGTTGACCAGGCGGTCCGTTAGAAAGTTCCAAAAAATATCCATTTTCGAAAATTTGACGCACTTAAAAAAAAAATGCCACCATGATTTTCCTCTCCCCGAGCCGTATCACCCACATATAACATTTTTGTCTCTAGGCCAAAATCGATCATAGATACTTAAAGATGAAAATTAACTCCATGCTAAGTCTATGTAATGGGGCCTTAACATGGTGTAAAAGGCAAACATTTTGTCTGATAAAGGTAGAGCGCTGAGCGTGCGACCATCGATAGGTTCCCTGGAGGAGATACGCTTGCAGTAGAAAGGGTCTGCATCTATCTCAATTACATCCAGAGTTCTGGTAAGCATTTTATTCCAATGCTAAGTCTATGTATTGGGAGCCTTAACATAGGGTGGATGGTAAAAATTTTTTCTAATAAAGATAGAACGCTGAGCATGCTGCCATCGACAGTCCACCTGGGGATGCGCTTGCAGCAAACTCGGTTTGCATGTGTCTCAATTATAAACGAAGTTATGGTAACAATATCTTCGAATTTCCCGAAAATGTTTTTCTCGAATGAAAATCATTTTGGGGGAATTTGATATATTTCAAGAACCAGCGATCCGATTTTGATGCGACCGGTCTCTATCGATTCGTCTCGCAGTTTAGTTTCTGGCGATGTCTTTGTTTTTCAGAAATTCAAAAATCCAGCTCCGGAATTCCAGGAAAAATGAGCAACAATACGGAAATTACGATGCCTTATAACCCCGGTTCTGGGAGTCCGACTGAAACACAGTTTGTTTTTTTATGTTAGTGGAGGGGGAGGCCTTTTTTTCATGTAAAAACATTTCACTTCTCCATGGGGGGGCACCCACATGTCGGGTACCCCCTGTATCTCCGGAACGGGTGAAGAAAAAGCTAACGTAATTTAATGGTGCAAGAAGCAGTTAAAACTGCAAGAATCAACAAATGCTGAATAGTTATATGAGAGAGACCAGTTTACAGAAATTAATAAACCAATTTAGATTATAAATAGGTGGAGAAAACAAAATTGGAAGAAATAGCTGGTAGTCTCTTTGTAAAGCATAGAAACAATATTTAGAGAGTTCTTTGTAATAAGTGGATATGTAGGAGCATTTGTCATGAAACTTATAAATGTTTCTTGTTTAAATACTGAACAGAGAAGCAAATCTATTATGGAAATGATTGTGGTTATGTCAAGAAGGTAGCAACTATGTATTCAGATTATTAATAGAGATAGACTGTGAATCATAAATTCAGTTTTGCTGATCTAAAGGTGTGCTCAAAATGCAGAAAGTTTAGATGATTCCCCAAAATGGCTGAATAAAATGAAATGGAACATGGCTTGGCATCACTTTGAGTCATACCTAATAGAACAATGTGTGTGATAGAACAATGTTTGCCACTATACAGCAAAGGAAAACTCTTTCTGTATTCACAGCATTTGCAGATACATGGCCATCAGAAACTTCATTAACATATTATTGTAAGACAGAACTATATGCAAGATATCAGTATGAATATGTCTAAATAATTATGATATATTTTACTTTTATTGTATAATTTTTTCATTATTCACATGTGTTTTCTGCCTTGTAATTTTATTTATGCTGACATTTCGTGCTTGGCAGTTTTCTTGCATGGTGATCACTACAACATAAAAGTACCTTTTACACGAGGAAATAGATACCCAGCTTTGAGAAAAGAAATAAAATCAATAAATTTGACATTTCAAGAATATATGAAAACTTGTTCTTAAGATAATTGTCAATAAGTAACTAAATCTGTTTAAGAATTTTTTTGAGAAAGTATGCAGCTTTTCATGTTTTCATTTTTATTGTACTCAAGTACAAATATTTAAAATAAACCTCGTCATATATATGCAAGTACAACACATGGATGAAAATAAATGTTCTAATCATAAATAACCACAATTTATTGCATTTAATTTTATGACTAGACAATAAATAAATTTATTAACTAAGTATATAACTTTTATTTACTCTTCACATAAAATATAATAAATTTAAACTATTAATTTCAAATACGTAAAGAACATTTTTTAGAATTATGCAGAAAAAAAAGTTTTTCTTTCATTGAACTACCCACTCCTGATTAAAATAAAGTTTTGCAATCAAAGAAACAACAACACATGTTACCAAAAACATGAACAAAGAAAATTAAATCAATTAAGTACATAGTTTACTTAAATTTAACACAAATGAGACAATGATTACAATATAAATTACATCACAGAAAAGAGTACTTCACTTCTATAAAACATATTAAAAGTACTTATCTTTTGAGCATAGAAAAATATTTATTAGTTTACATATAATAAACTTATTAATTTATATATATAACAATTATTATACAAAGTAATTTATAGGTATTTACTAAAATAAAAACTACTTTAGTAATGCATGAACTTCTAAATCTAGTTTGCAGCAACTTTGTGTGTGGAGGGGAGAGGGGACTATTTTAATGATGCGTTTGTAAATGTTTTGAAAAGTGACTTTTCTTTTGGAAATCTTTCTGACAATCTTGGCAATGGTAATTACTTTTTGCTGTTCTGTGTATTTTCAGATGTCCATTTAATTGATTGGCAGATTTAAAAACTTTATCACAAACAGAACAAGGAAATATTTGTTCAAGGGAATGCTCACTTGCAGTAGAATTTAATACCTGATGGCTGGAAATGTTTCCCTTAGTAACAAACACTTCAGATACATTTCTACTTGTGTTCACAATAGTTAAATCATTATTTGGATTATTTTCAGCAACAAGAACTTGAGAATCTACGGTTTCAGCACTTTGGTAAATATCATTATTCCCATTTTTGGACATTGGATCTGACATTATGAGTGTCACATTGTCTGAAGTTTGAACATCAGTTTGAGGTTGTGAATTCATTGCAAATCCATAGTGATGGATTATCATATTTGGGTTCATAGGGAATGTTGCAGAACCAGCAGATGTTGTTCCATCAATATTTAAAAGTTGCTGACTTTGATTAGGATCAGTGATGCTCTGGCTATGTAAATGTTCTGCAAGACTTGGGCTAATTGTAATATTTATATTCACATGCTGTTGCAGCTGTTGAAATAAGTTTGCATCGATATGAAAAGGCTTTGATAATATTGAAGGATCAAGTGTCGCAATCTGTATATTCTGCTCCACCAAATTTGATGTCTGAAGTTGCTGTATGCCTTCTTGATTCACAGCAGAAAGTTGGATTTCTGTACAAGGTTCTGACGGTAAAACTCCTTCAGCAACAGAAACTGGCAAGACTTCTGTATTTGGCTCAGAATCTTTTTCTGAAAGCGAAACCTGTGTTTCACCAGGGCGTAAACCTTTACGCTTGCGACCAGAACTTTCCTTGAAATGTGAAGCTACATGACTTTTACGATGACCTGATGTTCTGAATAGAATATCACAGTGGGGGCACTTGAAGGGTTTTGCTCCTGTAAATAAATTTTTAAAGTTAGTTTGTTAATTAACTGATTTCAATTTTTTCATCATTATTCCTATTTTAATTAAACTAAACTAGCTTAACAATGCATTATTGAGATTTTTAGATACATGCATAGTATATAAGACTTTAAACATAAAACAAAAGACACAGATGACTATTACATCTGTGGGGTTGAAACTTATTTAATTTCAAAGTTCTTGGGGTTGAAACTTATTTAATTTCAAAGTTCTATCTTAGAACCCCACGACACTAACAAGCAAATAATCGCTTAAGTGTGTGAACAAAACATGTAAGACTTAAGAAGGGTTATTACCCTTTATTTTTCAGAATAAATACAATCAGTTCCTACTTGGAACTTACACAAAGCCTCCACTTGGGGTTGAACTTAAATAACTATGAAATTAAACTAAACTAGCTTAACTAAGCTATCTGAAAGGTATAGCCGAAGCTATCAGAAATGTAAGTAGTTGGCCCTAAGTATTAATTTAATCTCCGAAGACAAGCAAGGGCCTAAAGTATGGCCGAGCATAGTAACTGAGAGATAATGTAGCCGAAAGGCAAACGCGCGCTAGTCAGGAAATCAGACTCTCTCTGTCGAAGTCGGTGAAGCATCGACTTAAATAGTGCTCTTACTCATTTGCATTAACTGCGTTTCTGAAATTACATTCTGGCAGGAAATTGTAAGCTGAAATTAGAAGAAGATAGGAAAGAGACAAAAAATAACTGTTAATAAACTTAGGATAAACCTTATGCATCTTACAATCAAAAACTGAACACTGGAAAAATAAAAAATTGTAAATTTAATTCTAGGATTGGTTTTAAACTTCCTTCCTTTTAATAATTTGTTTTCCTCAAATAAAAATCGTAAATATTGAAGAATTTACTGAATTTATAACAAAGCACACAAGGATTAACTGCCTTTGAGAAGAGATGGCTTTGTGGAAGACTTTATGTTATATACAGGGATGCAGATGTTGCATTCAGTTACTAAGATTAGATGATTTCACAATTTAAACCCCTTGCCAATGGTTGGCCATAGAAAAAAAAATAAATACTTTGCCATTAGGGATTTGCTGTATTAGTGGTCTAACACAAACTGTTGAATAACAATACTTTATTTTACTATGTAATATCTATTTTTATAATTTCTATATCTACAGTTGCCCAGCCAAAAGCTTGTCCCCCCCAAAAAAAAAGGTATTTAATTTTTTTTTAAAAGTGTGCTTTTTATTATTTATTTATTTTTCAAAAATCTATATACATGCCTATATACACAGATGTAAGCGAGGTAATGCTTTCAATCCAAAAAATCAATAGTGAGTTTTCAGTGAATAAGCACAAATTAGGGCCACCAAAACACATTTTTACTATTTTTACAATGATGCCTGCCCATATGTGTGTGACAATTTTTTTTCTCCATGACAACTCTTACATCAAACTTTCAAAATTCATACTTTTCATATTTAAGCTTTCTGCATTCATTTAAAGAAATGATTAGAATTTAGATAAAAGGAACAACTGGCAATGGTGCTTTGCATGAAGCCCATAATAGCTTTTAATGAAAAAATGTATTAAAATATAATCTAAAACTTTTCGATTTTAGTGTTTTAAGACTTTTGTATCGATGGAAACAATACATTAGATTTTGGCTAAAATTGATAAATGGATTTCTTTACTTGTTAAAAGTGATACTTCAGTTGAACAGATGTTTGTGGAAAAATATATTGGGATATAATCCATATTTTCTCGAGTTTGATGTTTAAAAAGTCATGTATGATTGAAAACCACATATTAGATTTTGACTATATATGACAAACTTTTCTTGACACTCTTAGCAGATTTTGGTGAAAAAATACAAGACCACTACAATACGAGTTTGGAATCACTATAAAAAGAGAGTCAGAAACAGAGCTTAAATTGCACCACAGCCCAGCTTCGGTGCTTCTTAGCTTTTTGGGATAAATCATAGTTTTAGCTGGAGTGTACCAGATTCCTGAAAAAGTAGGCTCCTGCGATTCTTTAATGTAACTGAACAGCAATTTCAGCAGAAATGTGATCTCAAAAATATTATTTTTAATAATAAAATTATATTAAAAATTGATCCTAACTTCTGAATGCACGCTTCTATTTCCTTGGGAAATAAACCCTTGGATGGAGGTCAAGACTTTTAAGGAAAGAAAAGCAGCCACCCATATGTCAAAGGCTTATTCTCCATAAAGTACAATGAATTTATGACAGTGGATACATTTTTCTTCCAACACTAGCGTCTTCCCATGGAAAAGAGCGCCTGCAGACATTTTGGAATGATGTAGCCAAAGACGAGGGATCGGAATTGTTATTTGTTATTCTTTTTTTCAGCTAATTCTCAGAGTTGGTGAAAATTTGCTCCCCTTGTCATATTCTGCTTGACAACTAGAATTATACTGAAAGGAGAAAATGTTAGATTTTTCTCTTTTTGTTTTCATAACTACAGGTCATCAGTTAAAATTTTCTCTGCATTCTCTTACTGTTTATAGCATTTTCTTTATTTTCATTAGAGATGCTTTAACCATTTCTACAGTTTTAATTTGTGTGCTAAAAAAAGAATGGTCTTTATATCTATCATCCCTTGAAGTAGTACATTATATTCGGAGCTTAAATTAAACCAGAGACAGGTTGAGGTGTTTCTTATTTTTTGTGTGAAATCGTAACTCCAGTCAACACCACAAATAAGTCAAGAGACAGTGCTATATTTTGTTATTTAATAACTTAATATATTTTTATTTATCTATTTACATTTTATTAGATTTTAATATTAACTGATTTTTGATTGAAGATTTTAATATTCTAATCATTAATAACTTAATTTTAATAACTGATTATTTAATTGTTTAATTGTTAATTATTTTATTAGTCACTCTATTTATTTATTTATTTTTGCTTTGCTTTCTTGACAGCCTTCCATAGGGCTCTGGCATTTTTAATTTTAGAAGTTAAGCCCTGGTAAGAAATGATATTTTCACTTAGAGCCCATTGCTATTTAAAACATGGAATCGGAAGGAAATCATATGCTGACTGTATCGGATTTCATTTTTTGAATTGAACACAGTAAACTATTTTCTGGTAACCACCTCTGAAAGTGTATTTCCGGGATACATAATAAAACATATGCATCAAATATGTCTTCTCTAGGGTGATCACATAGAAGACCACACAGGAGACCAGAATTGGCATAGAATCATAAGTTTTCACCCTAGAGATTGTACATTAAAAAGTTGTATCACAAATTTTAATTGTTCTAGTATATTTGAATTAACTGTTATTAAGGTTTTTATTTAATTTAAATTGTTTGTTGACTAGTGTAGTGGGAATTTATTTTTGCCAGTTAAAAGCTTTCATTACATTTTTCTTAGTTCTTTTCCTTGGTATTAGACACTTTTCCCACTGCAGGGTTCTGATTCAAGAACTATGGGGTTTGCTAGTGACTGGATGGTGAAGCGAGGAGTTACGCTAGCAAGAAAGTGTAAGTGCCCGCTTTGAAAGATAAAGGATTAAATTTTCTTCTCATGCATTTGGTAACTCATTGATGAAGGTCAACATGACAGGCGTTGCTAATGACTATTCTTTCTATTAGAAAAAGAAATGTAGAAAATTCATCCAGTTGGACAGACATAATTTTAATTTTTGTTGAATCCATAACATGTTGACAGATGTGAAAAGATCTGATTCTTTCCCGAATTCTATCAATTTTGCCACCTGGTGTGGCTACACAAGGTTGCACATGCTGTGGCGCCGGCCCTAATGCCTGCACAATTAGCCTAGGGCCTGTGTTTTTCTCTGGATGAGGTGCTGGCTAGTGTGGATAATTGGTTGAAATTTCTTCATTGTCTTTCTTCAGGAAAAAAGTTTTTATGCCTCATTTCTTGTTGTCTGAGAAATCTTTAAGGTGCTATCTGCAGTTATCCCAGCTTCGTACTGTTTATTATAATTTGAGAAGTATTGATCGCATTGATGAAACCACTGGATCTCATCATCTGTGCAGTTTTGAACCAGACTTCCATTGGTATCTGGTATGCAGCTCAGCATTTTTCCTTGGGAGAGATATAGACTGAGAAAGATCAATTGCATGGGAAGGAATGACACATTAGGAAGGCTCACTGACAGTGTATCAAGGCTATCTGGACTTTCATTCTGCGAGACACATTTTTGTTTTAGTTTCTGCTTTTAAAGTTTCAGGGTTAAGGAAGTTGTTTGAATTCTTCTGTTTAATCGAGAATACTTAACGTGATAAGAGCTCTATTTTAGATTATTTGTTACACAGACAAATTTAATGGTAATGTTAAATTAATAGCATTGATAATAATTTAAATTAATCATTTATACATGTTTGTCATTGGATATTTAAAAATAAATTGAGTTAATATAGGGCAAATATCAATGTTTCTTATGAATCCCTGCTTAAAGATTTATTGAAATATTTTTGTTAATGATTTAGGATAAATTGTTCATTATTCAGAATGTGGGTTATTTTAGCAAACTGAAATGTGTGTTGTTTAGGCATTTAAGAGACAAATTATAAGGTATTTTCTCCCTCCTTTCTGCATGGTATAACGGTAGCACACTCGGTGCATATTCGAGAGGTCCAGTTCGAGTCCCATAGAGAGCATTGCTTGTTTTTCATGTCTTTTGCATCAAAAATCCTAATGTCTCTACAGTGGCACCTGAACTAAAAGGTTGTGGATGAATATTCTTCTCTACCAGGATTTGGCAACTGGGTCTCCTAATCCCTAGTTGCCCTTTAAAAGGGGGAGTATATAAGGTATTTTCTCCTTCCTTTCTGCATGCCTTCAAGGTGTAAAGGAAGTGCATATTCGAGAGGTCCAGGTTTGAGTCCTCATGAGGACACTGTTCATTTTTCATGTATCCTGCATCAAAAATCCTAACGTTTCTACAAACTGTTGTAAGGATCCGGATCCAGATATCCCAGCTTTAATGTTATTCAACCAAGAGAAAATTAATAAATGCATTTATTGTTAAATCTTGTATGCATTATTTTTGTTCATATTTATTGTCTACCTTGGTCCCTCCATTTATTTGACTGGAAGGTAATGAAAACATGGAGTCCTACAAGAATTTGGGTCTATTTCAGAAACTGCAATGCAATAATTAATGTTGCTTAATAAAGTGTGCTGATGTAGTGATTGAATTTGTTGATTTATTGTTATTATTAAGAGGAACTGATTGACTGATATGTTTGAATATTTCTTCCCTGGTGTTTGTGGATTCGCGTGTTAATTGATCATCCAGTTCTTCCTCACTGAATAAAAGTTTCAGCTTCTTAAATTATTTTTTTAATAATTTTTATCTTGCACCAGTGGTGGAAAGAAAGGTAGTTAAACTTAAAGCTTTAAAGTAAACTTTAAAGCTTTAAAGTAATAAATTTTATTAAGATATTTATTTTACATAACAATAGTATGAAGGAGAAACTTCGATAGTTTTTAGATGACTGAACTTCAAGGAATTTTAGGAAAACTCCAGTATATTTAAAAGTTCCTAGCCTCTACACTGTAGAATTAAAGAAATACATTGTACCAAAGTTTAAATTCATCCAGCCAATTTATTCCAAGAGTTAAATTACAAAATTAACACAAACTTAAACACAAGCTTTAAAAATTGGAATTTGACTACAGAAGCTTATTTCAAATCCTTATTCCTTACACTAACAAGTTTGGCCAAGAGAAGAGGAAGGGAGTTTAAATATTCCTTTAAAGAATTTAAAATTCTGGTTCCCTCCCCCCTTCCTCCTATGAATTCATTTGCATTTTATGCTTTCAAATTCAGAGAAGCATACTGTTTCAGAAATCAAAATTGCTTCAATGATGAGGATTAATAACACTACTGTTATGAATTTTATACATATACAGATAACTTTAGTGAAACAATATAGGTAATTACAACATTTCTTTCTGTATAAAGTAACATGAAGATCTAGAAGGAGGATGGCTTTGCCAGAAAAATAAAAATCTAGGGGCAAGTGTTTTAACATTGAGTAGATGGCTATCTCGTTACACCTCTTCTTACTGTCCCATTACTCGGTTTTGGCGACTAATTTTTATCACCAGATGACCATTTGGCGAAATTTTGGTCTGGTTCCTGTATCATCGTAATAGGTATTGTAACTGAATAACTGTAATTGATGTCATATGTAACTGTAACTGTATCGAGCCCTCATATGCCTTCCAGTAATTTCAAGAAGCAGAAACTACTAGAAATATCTCAACGGCCAGGTGAAAACTACACTATGTTTCAAAAAGAATATACGTATTACAAAGTGTTACTTTGTCCAAACTATCAATCACACATGCCTTGGCTCAGCTATTGGCAAAACGAATACATAGTCTAGTTTATATCAATAGCGACTAGATGTCAGTTGTCTTCTGTTTTGCATGGTAACTGTCACATGTTTAAAATGGCTACTCCGCAGCAGAAATCATTTTGTGTTCTCGAGTTTGCGAAGTGGAATTCCATGATTACAATGCAAAAACGTTTCAAGTTGAGGTACCAAAGTGATCCTCCGAATGGGTGGAACATTTGCAGATGGTATCGACAGTTATAAACTAAATATCTATGCATCATTACTAATGCACACTTCTGCATGTCTCTATACTGAAACTATTGATAAGTTTCTCAATAAAATCAATAGATATTTCTATAAAAAAGCTACCACTTGAAATTCCACAACAGGATAAAGAATTATCTGCTAAGAGATTTAAACTTTCGAATGTAAACTCTACACATGCACTCCTGTATTTGTATATATTACATATAGTTATACTTCTGTCTCTGTTTGAATTTTTTATTTGTCTTTTGTGTATCTATTTTTATCTTTACTATGACTTTAATCTCATATTCCAATCCATCAGGACTCTAGTTTGATCTCTCAAACTTAGGAGAAAGTGCTCTCCCCTCTTTCACATTTATCTTTCTCATTCACGTAAATTTTCTCTTCTGGAAATCTCCCTTGATGTATTTTTATATGAAGTGCCTTTAGGGGCTTTAAGGGCAACACTTTTATTGAGACGGATACATTGCAAAATTTTCAATATCACATCAAAACCTTACTGATACGATACGATAGTGCCCTCGGTTGCTGTTGTGAGCTGTTAGTTCAGAGGGACTTCTGAGTGTTGGAAAGCTTTGTTTTTTAGATGCACTTTGCTTGCATTCTGATCAATGGTCTTAGTAGTGTGAAGTGTAACTACTGATTGTACTCTGTGATACTGTACAATTATTTCCATGAAAAGTTACAGAACTCTGAAGCGTTTCTTTTGATAAAATTAATTTTATCGACCTTTCATTGGACCTGGGTTTATTCAATCTATTATTAACCCATATGCATGCAAGAATACTATAAAGAGATTTAGAAGGCAAAGAAATGATAAAAATTGCAGAACTTTCTGCTAAGAAAAACAATTCTGTGAGTGGAAGAATTTGCATAATGTAAGCATTCTATGATAATTAATGTCACATAAAATGAATACACAAAATAAATCTCTAATATACAGCTGCCCGCCTTGAAATATAAAAAACCAGGAGTTTCCAGGACGTTTTTGATATGTGCAGCCATTTCAAAGTGACTCCAGATTGGCTTAAATTCTCTTTATAATTTATAAAAGTAAAATATGTTAATATTTGATTAAGAAAGCTTTTATTTATAGAAGTATTTTTAAATACTATGGAAATGAAAAGTAATTGGTTACATATATATTATTGTGGGAATAAACTGTGGCAATGCGTTTTATATAGACAAAAAAACAAAATTAAATTCAAATATTGACTGATTAGATATGAGTTGAATCTTCATAAAACATGTACTATAAATTGGGAAAATTCTAATCAAATAAAATTTCGTAAGAAAAATTAAGCTGGAAATCACTAAGAGTGGAGGGATGGAATTTTCGCAACTTAAGTTTCATTACTTCAATAAATTTTATTTATTACTGGGAAATATTTTCTTTATTAAAGGCTAAAAATTCAGAAGGTACTAGTATGAGATGCATCATTTAGGAAGCTTTAAGATAATTAATAACATTTAACCATTGATAATTCTATATGGTAGTACCAGTTTCTAAATTTTAATCATCACTAATAACTATTGATGCTTTGTATGCAGCATTTTTCAAATTGTGTTTGAATATAGCACCGATTCATGTATATACATTAATGATTAATAAACTAGGCTTATCTATTGCCAATTCATAAAGAAAATTTAACTTGATAAAAATAATTCCTTAATCACTGCATGATTAGTAACCTCTAGTTCTTTTTGGTACTTGCATATTAATGCAAACACCTTAGTAGAAGTTGTCAAATTTTCAGAATGTGCCAAACTCTAACAGCTAGATGCATAAACCATTCTCATGACAATCCTTCAATCAAACAATGCTGCCCTTTTTTATGCATTCATTTTTGTTCTATTCAAAGTTCCAATGGTTCATGATATTTTTGCCCCTTAGTTTTAAAGTATGAGCTTGTGGAATTTGCTAGCAATGGAAGAAATTGTGGTAAAATTTCAGCAGTGATACAGAATTTTGCTGGAAAAATACAGTTCACTGAAAATTTCCTAAAAGGAACAATGAGGAAATGCATTTCCTTGATTGCTGCTTTTGGCATAAGGCTGAGTCCATGCAATTCTCTGATTTTTTAAGTGAAAACAGATGTTTACCTACTTACAATCGATAGCTTGGGAATCTTTCTAAAAAATAAAGTGCAAAAATCACCAAATTGAGTCAAGGTGGTCATGTTAATAGATAAGTACCTAATTTTTTATTTCATAAATCCAATCTCTAATATAAAAGGGTTACGTATATGTGCCTAATCTGAAAGAATTTGGTGTGGCATCATATTAGAACATAATGAAAAAAGGTTACTTTAATTAAAATAACTTTTGAGGAATATTCAAAGGTTTTTTTTTAATAATTATATTTGAAGTACAGTTTCTGCAAATATAGTTTTACCAATTATAAAATTGCACACGCACCTAAATTAATAAAATACTTTTCTAATAAAACTGAAGATTTAATCTATATACAATTCACATTTAAATATTAGATATCATCACTAATATTATAAATTTATATTATTCCTGATTTTGTCTCTTCTACTATTGGAAGAATTTCTAGGCACCATTTTTATGACACCTATATGATAACAGATTATAAATATCACTTACTTGCAAAATCTTAACCAAGCAAAAATATAAAAATTATTTTATTACCTGTATGAATCCGCATATGGACTTTTAAACTTCCTTTTGTAGAAAAAAGGGAACGACAAACATGGCAAGAAAAATTTTTCTCTCCAGTATGTGTCTTTAAATGACCATCAAGAGTGGATTTCACAGTAAAAGATTTGCCACAAGTTTCACATTTGTATGGCTTCTCTCCCGTATGTATGCGCATATGTCGAACAAGATCACTGGGCTTCTTGAAACTTTTGGAGCATCGCACGCAAGCATGTAAATGTTTTGGTAGAAAGTCATTTTTATCCTAAATGAAAGTAAGAAAAAAATGCATTACATTAATGTAAAAGTGCAAGCACTTTAGAAAATCATAAAATACTTAATTGGGAAGGTAGAAAATTAACTTTTAAAATAAAAATAAAAAGTAATAATTCTTTTCTTTTTTTATATCTATTTTTTCTTTTCTGTATCCAACAGTTTTAACAACAGTCTGCTGAAATTTGTTAATGTTACTGATATATAATAACTGTTTAATTTATAAAATGACTTGTTTGAAATTAATTAATTAATGCTTGTTTTTGTAACATGATTACCATTAACAATAAAATGAAAGTGTTATGCCAGATGAACTTTAAACAAGATTAGTTCAGTACTGAATTACACTTTTTTTTTAAACTTCACTATAATTTGATTTTAATCTTATTCTGCTGAAAAATATAGTTAATATATTTGTAAATGATTAATCAAATTTTTATAGCACCATTTAATTTTTCCATTTGATGGTAACAACATTAAAAACTATTAGCAGTTCTTAAAGGCTTTACAAGTCTTAATAATTCAGAAGTGTTCAATGCTCAGCTCTGCACTAAAATTGCTAATGCATGCAGAAACTTGATCTTAAAAACATTTAACATTACATGAAAATAAGAACTTCATGATGATAATATGAGAATGGAAAGGAGTAGTCTATGAATCAAATTAATGACTAAGAGCT
>KK122262.1:22340-48342 GCA_000611955.2 Stegodyphus mimosarum
ATTGCCATTTTGATATTTCTGTACATGTCCAATTTTCTTACAACTTTTACTTTTTCTTGCAACTTCTACTTTTCTCACATTTTTTAAATATTCAATTATTAGTCTCATTTATTATTGTTTTGTCATGTTTTATTGTTAATAATGGTATTTTGATTCTATTTGATATGTAATTTTTGGCACAACTGTGCTTTTACAAATAGGATTTTAGAGGTTTCGAATGTACCATAGCTTCTACATTCTTACTTGCTAATAATAGCATATACATAAATACATATATTAAGGAAAGTTATAAAATGTATCAAATTTATATCAGCCAAGAATAGTAAGCTATATAATAGGACAAATTAAGAACAGTTTGTAACAGCAGTTTGGAAAACGAAAGTGAAATAAAAATACTATCAAAAATGCCATATTTAATACCGAAACAAAAATCATGAAATACATGTTAAATAGTAGTTGATAATTCCTGTCCTTTATCAGGGAACAGCCAAATGAATTATCAACAAGGTCGGCGTTTCTCAATTATATGTGGATGAACTGCAAAAGAAAGTCAATAATTTTTTTTATTTAAAATGAAAGTAATTAAAGGAGAATAGATTTATGCAGAATTTAAAGAAAAAAACTTTAAGGTGTTTTGAAAGAGCAAACTTCAAGAGATACCTTACCCCAATCGGGTCGATGTAAAGTATCTTTTGTATACCTGGGGGTCGGGTATTCCATACTTAGTTTCTATTACTCAGATCTCTAACTATCTATCTATTTATCTATCTATCTATCTATCTATCTATCTATATATATATATATATATATATATATATATATATATATTGAAAATTTTTTTTAAATTTAATGCAGAGCGATAACATTTAGTGGCAACAATTTGAAAAGTGAAACGGGCATTCAGAGTGAATCGACGCAAAATCGCAAAACGAAAGTAATAATCCTTCGGGACTAAATCCCTTTGGACTAATTAGCTGCATATTATTATTAAAACTGCCATGACACAAGCGTTTTCAAGTCATTAATAATGAAAACTATTAATGATTCTGCTTTAGCGGCAATATAATGATCAGGCTTATTGTGAAAGAAATTTCCAAATTCCTGGATACAGGCCTTAGAGAAGGTCTGTAGAAACAAAGCAAAGGGCATCAGAACTTTCTGTAAATCATTAGTTCTTCCAATGAAAAGGGGTCCCAGGAAATGTTTTTGAATTATTGCTGCATGTCAAATGTTTTCTCATGCACAAAAAATAATTACTTAGTTTAGGGTGAATATGAAAAATGCTTCTGGACTCACTATTGACTGCATATTGGTTCTAATTTTTCTTTTTCAGTTTCTTTAAAAACCTATTACTTAATCTCAATTATCTTTAGGCTTTTGCTCCTGTTACCAGAATGTATTTGGTTAAATTTTGTAGTGCCTAAGGTACCAAAGTAAACTCCAGTGCTATTTTAATATATTGTATTTTAAGAAAATTATTTAAGTTCTTTGCTTAGAACCAAATGCAGTTTTTAACGGAATGTTGTTCAGCATGATAAGTTAATTAGAAATCGAGGAATAGATTTTCAACACTATTTTCTTATGCAGATGGCACTCATTATGATGATTTTCTGCATCTAGCAGAAGGAGAATGTTATTATTTGTAGTCCATACAGCAAAAATTTATTTAATATACAGCTGGCATATTGTACAGTTCATTCAAATGGAACAATTATTTTAATAAGCACTGCACTGATTGACATTTCCAGGGTGTCTGTCTTAGAATCAAGATACAAAGATATCACAAGTCAAAATCAGAGAAAAACTGAAAATTCAACATTCAACTGTTTAGATAAATAAAGCAGGATTTTTTTAAAAGATGAAGAGATCCGACAAGTTTTTTTTTTAACTAAATTATTCTTTTCATTTTTTTTAAACCAGCTTTAGAAGCTTTTTATACATAATGTAAAAAAGTAGAAGAAATTAGCATAGCTCCTTTAGCTTGGATAATTTTCATGAGTATTTAGAGCAGGGGTTCTCAACTGGTGGTACGCAAGAGAAAAATAGGTGGTACGTAAAGGAACAAAGTATTTTTAACTTTTAAATTCAAAAGTTAAATACTTCAACATCCTGTTAAAGTTTTTTCTCTAACACTCGTGAATTTATGCGATCTGAGGGTTTTTCAAAGACTTTTGCAAAACATTTTCATAAATATTCTTTCAGCCATAGATATAACAAAATTTGTCATAAATGATGTTTTTAAAAGGAGTGATAGAAGTGGATGTTATATTTCATAGGAAGTAAAAATAAGTTCCTATGAAAAGATAATAGTATCTCATTAATTCTTTTAGAGTTGATTGATTTATTAGCATGTCTACACTTTATGTTGCCACTATTTCCGGGCACATATTACTCTGCTTTCAATTAGAAGCACTTTTTATGCCAATTTGCTGTCTCTAATAGGAGGTATTTTGTTTTCTTGTTGCTTTGTATCCCTTACTTTTCTAAGCGATTTGAGAATACCGTTGTTTGTCTTTGAAGAACTCATAAGATATTGTGCATTTAAATATTTGTAAAAAAATAATAAAACAAACCTAGATTTTTAAAATGGAAAAATTGCTAGGATTGACTAAGCAGAAAAGTGATGATTCACAGGTGATGGATCCAGGATAATCTACTATAGCACTAAGAATATTGAAAAGAAAAGAAAAACTGTTTATAGAAAATGTAATAAAAATTATTTTAACATTTGGGTTCCTTGGGATGGATATGAAGTAGACACTCAACCTCAGTGTGTTGTCCAATCAAAATACAAAACCATCGTTTTTTAAGACACCTTGGATCTAAGCATGCAAAGGATAAATCTGAAGAATATTTTAAGAGGAAATTATCAGAGTTCAAAAATAGTAAACAAGTACTGAAAGATTTTATTACTTCAAATGAAAAAGCTTTGAAAGTTAGTTACCTAATAAGCCTAATAATTGCCAAGATTGGGCAGGCTCACACTATAGGAGAAAGCCTTATATTACCAGTAGCTAAAGCTATCATTTTAACATTATTCAATGAAAAAGCGGCTACTGAACCTAACAGCATTCTGTTAATAAATGATACAGTAAGTTAATGAATTCAAGAAATGGCAAATTCCATAATAATTGCCAAGATTGGGCAGGCTCACACTATAGGAGACAGCCTTACATTACCAGCAGCTACAGCTATTATGTTAGCATTATTCAATGGAAAAGCGCCTACTGAATAGCATTCTGTTAATAAATGACACAGTAAGTCGATGAATTCATGAAATGGCAAATTCCATAATAATTGCCAAGATTGGGTAGGCTCACATTATAGGAGAAAGCCTTATATTACCAGCAGCTAAATGTGTCATTTTAACATTATTCAATGAAAAAGTGGCTAGTAAACTTAATAACATTCTGTTATTAAATGATACAGTAAGTCGATGAATTCATGAAATGGCAAATTTCATAAAAAACACTTAAAAAAATAAAACACAGTGAATATTTCGCATTGCAGTTGGATGAAAATACTGATATAAGGAGCTTTGTTCAATTATTAATATACATACTCTTCGAAAAAGATAAACAAATCCTCAAAGAGTATTTATTTTGTGAGTTCTTCATAATAGAGCAACTGCAAATTAATTTTTCAAAGTAACTGACAATTTTATGTATGAGAATGACATTCCTTGGACTAAGTGCAGTGACGGAGCTCGGGCTTTAATAGGAAAACATTCGGGCGTTATTTCTAAAAAAAAAAAGTAGGACCTGAAACTAAATTTACACACTGATCCATTCATCATGAAGCTTTAGTAGTCAAAACAATCACTGGAAATTTTTTTGAATCAAACTACGAAAATTGTTAATTTTATTAAAAATCGAGCTTCAAGAATATTTATGATTTCATGTCAGGCGATGGGCAGTGAACACAAAACACTTTTGTTACATTCTGAAGAAAGGTGGTTATCCAGAAACAAAACTTAATATTGTCTTTTTGAGCTTCGATCATGAATTCAAATTTTCCTCTGTGATTAAATATTTGAATTGCAAAAATGTTTATTTAGGGAATTATGGTTTAGCATATTTAGCTGATATTTATGAAAAGTTAAATGAAACAAATTTAGGATTACAATGGAAAAATGTTAATTTGTTTACCATCAGAAACAAATGCAATTATAAAAAAAATTCGAGCAAAAAATCAAAGAATTGGATAATAATATTTTAAGCTTTTCACAACTTTTAGAAAGTCTGCTAACAGAAAACAATTTGAAAATGAAAGAAGAATTAGCATCCAACTTTAAAAATCATTATTTTCATTGATAAATAATTTGAACATGTACAATATGTATACTTTCCCAGAGATATGAAAAGGAAAATTGGATTAGAAATCCATTTTTTTCTTTCAAATGTACCTGGAATTGCATCTCGTGAAAGAAAAGAACAATTGATAGAAATTTCCTGTGCTCAATCCTCTAACTGAAGATTTCAAAAATAACACACTTGCAAACTTTAGTTGACCCAAAAAAGAATTTAAAGACACTTCAGAAAAAGCTAAAAAATTTTTACCTTTTTACATAACCTATTTGTGTTTTATCACAATACGAGAAATATACATACATTTATGTAGATTCTTCATTATGTAATTCCTTCAAATATAATACAGGGTGATAATATTTGGTGGCACCAATTTGAAAAGTGAAAAGGACACTCACAGTGATTCAAAGCAAAATGGCAAAAAGAAAACAATAGTCCTTCAGGGACAAAACCCTTTTGGACTAAAAAGCAGTTATAATCAAGAAATTATAAATACATTTTAAAATATAAACATTTTTCCCAAACTGTTATAACTAACCCTCAGTTTCCTTACTTATGTATGTATACACTTAACACAATGCGTGGTTTAAGACTTGCATTTTTTAAAATCTTGAATTGAAAGAATTAAAATTCATTCCTTCATCTTGCATAACACAGTTCTCAAAATTTTTGGATGGCGTACCATTTCTTTTATAGAATAAAATCATTTATAACAGTAAGAGCACAGCATAAATGAGGTCACTGCCTCTGTAAAGTTAACCACTTCTTTTTAGCCACTAAATGATTTTCTTAAATGTTTTTGTTTCCCCCCCTTCACTCTCTTCCATTTTCATTTTTAAAAATAAAATATTTATACATAAGAAACTAAACATTAATCTCTCTCATACTTTGACTCTAATTCTTTGATAGCTAATGTTTTATTTCTCAAAATTTAGGCAAAAATATGAAAATGAAATAAAGGCATTAATAACATGCAAATTTCGGAGTATCATAGAATTATCTTCTTAAATTAATGACTAATTTGAACATTTATAAGAAAAATGAAAGCAAACTCATAACTTAAAAGTTTCAATGTATATCTAGTAAACATCAAAAGTGCAGAAACAATATTACCTTGTCTATTGAATCCATGATAATTTTTTCTATAACAGAAGCATCTATGGGTTGTCCAATAAGTGCTTCAGGAAAATTAATTGTAGTAACTCTGGGAGCATATTCAGCAAAAATTTCTGTAAATGAAGAAAAACTATTATGCATAATTTGAAAAAATGGTAGCCACATTTTCTTTTAACTTTATCATGTAGGCCTAAAATGTGTCGCCATAAATAAATCCATTTAAAAAAATAAGCAATTATATCATGGACTACAGTCTAAAAACGAGTGGAAAAGATGGTATATTAACTAGTTGTCTAGGATACTGGTTAGAAAAAGATTTATGAATTTGTCAAAAATCTGCATATATTCTATTGACTATCATATGTCATCCATGCTTTTATATTCACCTCTGGAAGTACAAGCAAAGATTTAATACCTTTAAATAAATATGGTTTCAAGATTTTCCTGTAACAAGTAGTGGAAGCTTTCTCATACTAAAATTGTTTTTATTTTCTATAAATTTTCTATTTCTATTTCTATACATAACTAAAATTACATTTATTTCCTTCTAGTCTTCAGAGAGAATGTGCTTGAAATTTATACTATTTCTGTATCAGCAAAGTTACTATATGCAATTTTTACCAGTTAGTGGATTGCTATATTGAGACTGTGACTTTCTTACTGGCTTATTATATTGAGCAAGTTATTACATTGAAGCTGCTAACACAAATCAACTCTGGCATCTGAACAAATCTCATGAGCTGTTTCCACTTCAAAAAAAGTTTTTGATTAAAAAAAAAAGATTTTAAGGGTAACCCAAAAGGGTTTGTTAAGGTTTTATATGCTCTCGCTGAGCTCGCACAAATTCTTCCCCTTAAACACATTCCTCATTTAATAATATTTATTTTTATTAATTAACCCACGATACAAACATTTTAAAACATTTTTGATGAATAATAAATACATGCATCAAAAATTAATCTCTTTATATGTGCAATTCTGAACATGGTTCTATTGTAAAACAGCAATCATTTAGGATATATTTTCGCACGTATTTGAAACTGCAGTTTACAGTCTGCTGTTACACTCACCAACTTTTTTTTTTTTTAAGCTTCATCATTTAGCATCATTTTCTTTGCACTTACGCCATATACAGTTCAACAACAAAATTACAAAAATTTTAAAAGTAGCAAAGGAGTATACACCTTAGATTTCCCAAAGCAGTGTTAAGTGTTGGCATAAGTTTTTCTTTTTTCAGTCTTTTCTCAGTTCATTATATCAACGTTCAATTTTCTTACCGAAATGGCTTTATGAACCATTTTTTTTTGTCTTTTTATTATTAACACTTTGCATATTTACTTTATTTATTAGTATCACATTCTTGGCATTTATGGTTTATGCTACATAAAATTTGATTCAACAGCAAAATCCCAAACTATTTGAAAATGGCATATCTTTAGAATTTTTAATGGACAATCTTGCACACTGGAGATAAATTTCTTTTCGTGCAGTGTTGCCACAGTTTGCTGTGAAATAACTGAGTTTCTTCATCAAAAATTTGTTAAAGTTTTACAAAACATGAAATAGATAATAAAACAAATTCAAAATTTGTGCTCCTAATTGTCGACGTTCAAATGGAGGACTATGTTACTCAAAACTGAATGGTTCTAGGTACCAGTTCTAGGTTCTAGGTTTTTCCCAGGGCAAGAAACATGCATACATTCATGCATATTCTTCATTATTAAATTTCTTTAAATAAAATACAGGGCAATAATATTTGGTGGCAACAATTTGAAAAGTGATCGTCATTTATAGTGATTCAATACGAAATGCCATTTTGAGACTACCGTCCCTTTCGGGTTTAAAAGAAAAAAAAATAAGGTTTGAGCCCTGTTCTAAATTAATGATGCTTACAAATATCAATTTAAATTAATATATGCACTATTATGCAGCAGTTTTTGAATACCATACTTGATTTTCCTTGGTCATGAACTAAATGACATATTATATTAAGTGAAATAACTGATAATCATTTTAGTTATTTTGCTCAGTGAACATACGTGAAATAAGAACTCGATGCACATGTTATGAGTGAAATAAGAACTTATTTAACTGATAATCATTTTAGTTATTTTGCTCAGTCTGTCATAAATACACAAAAGACTAAACAAAACCATTCAGCCCATCAAGAATAACTAACATTTAATTTACCTTTAACAAGAAGCAGATTTAGATCCTTATTTTTTATTTAGAACATATCATTCACAGACTAATGGTACTGTTTAAAATAAATTTTTATTTTGCCAAATTCTCAAATAAGGAAAGTGATTAACTTTCCCTATCTGATAATATTTACTTTTCCTTATTTTTATTCATAATACATGATACACAGATTTTAATACATGATACACCGATTTAATTTCCAAGGAATGTGAAGTACATGCTCAAAAACATATCTCTTTATATGTGCAATTCTGAGCATGGTTCTACTGCAAAATAGGGATTATTAGGATATATTTTAGCATGTATTTGAAATTGCAGTTTCTTTTCAGAGACAAATTAATCAAGATTAGCTTAGAATAATTTGCTATTTTGTTGCAAACATTTCAGCATGGTTTATGGAGAAAAAAATATTTTCTTTTTCTCTATTTTAATTGTTTACTGTAATACAAAAATTGTATGTTGTACATTTTTCAGCCAATCAGATGTGAGAACTGAGATTTTCATACCTACAATCCAAAATACAGAGGTTCACTTAATAAAATGAGTTTCCTTCCACAGCGACAACAGTCAAATTAGCAGTTTATAAAGATTGAATGAGTGAGACACCAAGTGGAAAAGTTATACAAAATTTTCAGATATTGGAAAAGAACTGATTGTCTGAAAACATCTAATATATAATAAGGGCTTCAATATAGCCATAGTTAATAAAACACACAAATATCGGAGGATGGCAAACTATAGGCTTTAATTTCTTAAATATTGATATCAGACATTATCACATAGTTTCTTAATAAAAAGGTAAATAATTTTACCTGAACAGTTATACCAATAGACATGGAATGTTTCTGTAATTATAAAATATTTTTGTAGGATTCCCACACGCAAAATCAGCCTATCAAGAAAATATCTGTTACACTTTAAGTACAAAATGTTCTCAACCTTAAAATGCAAAATTTGTGGAGATGTTTATTTGAGAATGAATTTATAGCCTTGGATTACTTTTCAATGCCTATTGCTAAGCAGTGCTGAACATACTTTCACGAGATGCATGGAATGCAAAACAAAAAGCTATTTGTTTTAGTGATAAATGGTCCTTTTTTAAATAAAATAGCTCTGAATGTTAACTTTGTTGTCAGCCCTTCAGAACTATTATTTATTAATATTTCCATGAATTCTGCATGAAGATTTATGGAATTTTTTTAATTTAACTTTTGAAACATATTGAAAACTTTTATTTTACAGAGGAAATATAAAAAGTCAGATTTTGCATTTTGTAAAATAATTATATCCTGAGAGCTAAAAACATTCCCATAAAATTATCTACTTTATTTGAAAAACTTTGTAACAGCAAATACTAATCTAGGATCAATATTTAAGAAAATAAAGCCTGAGAAACTTGACACATTCTGTACACATCCTGTATAATACAATGTACCAATTTATTTAAAAGATATGCTCTTGAAAAACGGGATTAATATTTAAAAAAAATACAGCCTGTAGAAATTTTAAACATCCTGTATAATGCAATGTGCTGATTTATTTAAAAGATATGTCCTTGAAAATCTACCTCCTGTCCTTTTCCTTGAACCCTAGGAAAGCTTGATTTAGATTAATATCAATAATCACATTGTTGAGATGACTTTTGATTAACTAAAAGAATTAGCTGTTTTTGTTATGTGTATCTAAATAGATAATATTAACAACATTAATCAAAACTAATATATACAAAAAAACACTCCATTTCACAAAAAATATATCCTACTGTTAAAAAAGTTAGCCAAAAAAGTCACATCACCTATGGGAAACATGCCATAATTGAATTTGGTCACTATTATCCATTAGCATATTTTCTACAGTATGAAGTAATATCATGTAGGACATCATTTATAGTTTATTGTGATTATAGCATAGTTTGCATTGTTGGAATTAAAGCAAATTTTGATAATTTGAGCAAAGAATCTTGGGTTTCTTTGATCACAGGTACCATGTCATGCTACAATAATCTTGTCCCCCAGATTTCTCACTATCACACTCTGCTGTTTTTTCTTGCTGTTGTCTATGGGATCAATGTTTTTCAGACAATTCAAACCATCCAAAACAAAGTGATGGCCAGTCTAAGGTAAGTATTAAAAAGGGCATTCTGTGAAAGCTTCTAAGTAATCTTAGTTTGCCAATTCTAAGTAAGTTTGCTTTTTTGATGGATGTTATTTTGAAGGTGACTTGCCCTATGTCTACAAAAGTCCATATTTTTGTAATAGTTGATTGATTTATAGACATATATTTCAAATTACTAAAATGTTTTAAATGATGCAAATACTTATGCTATATCATTTTTAAATTAGAAAAAATCAATTTTGATTTTAAAATTATAATATCTAACATTTTATATTCTCACCCTTCAGTTTGTATAGTTAAATTTAGTAAAAGTTTATAATTATTATAGAAAATAAAACACGGAGAGTTTGACTCCCACACAATAAAAACTGACCAAGATATTTAATTTCTAAATTTAGGATTTAAACGTCCTTTTCAGATTGCCTTGATGGGTTGGTTAAAAAATAAATTAGAATAATTTGAGATCTTTCGTTCATTTGCACTTTGGCAGCTGAGACTGCCAAAGTGCAAATGAAATCAGTAAAATCATCAAAACTAGTCCTGTGAAAATTTACAAATATAATGCTGATTTTTGTTGTTTGACTTCTAAATTAATATTTCTTTGATGTGTTATTTTACCTTAATAATTAGAGGGAGATTTGTTCTCTTAATGAGAGTAATATTATTTTGAGATTTACTAGTGTGTAACTTTCTTTATTGGCATTCTGGACGAATTTTCACCAAAGTAAATAATGAGTTTTCAAATATTAAAAATACACTATTCTCAAGAAGCTCTATTACTTTAGAATCATAATCTAATAACCATTAATACAAATTTATTAAATTTTAATACTCACTTCAGTATATAATGCCTTCATTTTTAATATATACAAATAGTGTTAAGAGTTAGCTACGTGCTAATAATGAAATCTGCTACTGTTTTCAAGAACATAAATGCTCTAAGATTCAGCAAATAAGACCTTATTTTCTGAAAAAAATATTTATTGATTAATGCTCTTCATGACAGTCTGCACAGCAGTGCTTGTCACTTTATCTATTAACTTTTTTTTAAACTGATATTTCACTTTTAGTTATGTACAACTGCAATTATTTTTGTCTTCAGTTTGCACAAGAACATAAACATTAAAATTAAATATCTTGGTCAGTTTTCATCATATAGGAGTAAAGCTTTTTATTTTTCCAAATAAGTATAAACTTTATATAATTATGGGAGTCAGAGGACCATGTAAATAAATAAATTTCATAATTTTTACAAAATATATTTTTTAAATTTAAAAATGACAAAAAATAAATATCTATGTCATTTAGAACATACTTGTAACTGATAACCATGTTTATGATAACACCGTGAAACTAAAGGCTATATAAGGACTTAATGTAGACATGATGTATAATAAGCTTTTATATTTCAAAGAGAATTTCCCCATAAGTATATCATATGAACAGTTTTAACAAAGGAATAGTATTTCTTTTTACCTTGATTACCACAAGCAACATTTTGATGAAACTGATTTAGGTGCTCTCTGTAAATGTCCAAGGTAGCAAATGCATCAGAACAATATGCACAGTGAAAAGGCTTGGCCGTATCATGAACTATCATGTGACGAGTAAGAGAACTCTTTGCTTTGAATTTAGCATTACAAACTGTACATTTATGGTCTGGAACAGGAGCATATGTATGTTTTTTCATATGCTCATACAACGTTCTTAATGTGCTGTACATTTGCCCACATTTAGAACACCTGTGGGGTCTGTCTCCCGTGTGAGTGCGCTCATGTTGCTTTAAATAAGATGATTTTTTAAAAACTCTGGAGCACTGTAAGCACCTGAAAATTAAAATTATACAAATTATGATTCATTTAACAAATAATTTAAATTTCATTAAAATAATAATTAGGATCAATGAACAAGACAAAAAGAGAGGAAAAACAAGCAATAATATATTCTGAAATTGCAGACAGCCGTTTATTAGCAAGAAAAGTAAATGAGTTTGATATGTACAGAATACATAATCACATATGCAAATTTAGCACAGTTTGAACCACAGACTATTTCGGATATAGCAGACACGTTGTTACATTTAAATGTTTGGCTCAGCTTTTCCCCGAAAGATGGCGCTAGGCATTCACAAGTAGAAAAGTTTATCGTAAACAGATGGACAGACTGTTGCCATAAAGGGAAGCAGAAGTCTTTTGGTTCTGTATTAAGAATACAAACATTACACTTTGTGTTATAATATGAAAGATGAAAGGTGCTTTGCACAAACTGTCATGCATAGTTATTTTGGATCATAATGAAAGAAGAGAGGGATAAGCAATCCCCTTCATGTCTATTTATTTATTGCTTGTTTATTTTTTTAGTACAAGATTTTGACATTTTATATATTATGTGACCCTTTCCACAACTGAAGTACTTTTTGTTTCAAACTTAATGGCACAGCTCTGTGACGGGTAGATCGGAGTTATTTGTTCTAAACAAAAACGTGAGCCAGACAGGATTCTGTATTTTATATTTGAACATTTGTGATATTTATTTTATTACTGTATGAATAGTATTCAGTAGAGGAAATGGTAGAGGAAATGGATAAGGCAGTTAAAGAAAATGTGGTCTGTTGAGAAGTTCATTTACAAAATCTGTTAAGATTCTAAGTAAAGAGCTTGAATCAGAAACTAATAGTGTAATGATTCATTAGGCCAAGTTAAAACAGAATCATCTAGTGTGGCTGATAAGAGAAAGAAAATTAAACTGCCAAAAATTGTCTTAAGGATATTTGACATTGAACTTTTAAACTATTTGCCCTTTTGAGCAGAATTTGAAGAAATTCATGAGAATGAAGATTTGCGAATGAAAAATTCCATTATTTATCACAATCTGTGCTACAAAGTAGTTGAACTAAAGAATTTATTGATAGTTATCTGGTTACAAACAAAAATTATGAAAAGGAAATTTCTAATTTTTGCATTAAAAAAGAGATTTGGCAATGTGGAACTGTTAACATAGGGAATTATTAAAATTAGTGACACAGAATGTAGGAAATCAAAAGAAAAAGTTGTCACTTAGTAAGCTGATTGATAAATTAGAAACTCATTTAAGAGCAGTGGAAATTTAATCCTGATCATAATGCTCAGTGGCTTTTCCCACTTCTTGAATCATGTTTGTTTGAAGATCTTTTGAAGGCACAGGAATTCACATAATGGAATCAAAAGTAAAACATTAATAAAAATATACTTACAGGTGCCACTTGGCGAAAATTGGCAATTTTTGGCGGTACATGGACACCAAGTTTGTGGAATTTTTTGACTTATTTTGACTTTGTGCAGCGTGACCTATTTTCACTTAAAAAAACATCAAAGAATTGCACAAACTCAGCATAGCACACTGACTTGACTTTGTCCATGTACACATCGATCTATTTTAACTTAAAAATTGAAGGAGCACCCAATGCTACACTAGAGCCAAACAAAAAATACATAATCTCAATAACATGCATTTTAAATCAAACAATGAAATAAGATAAAAAAAGCACTACACACTACTATCACATCTACGCACTATACAAAGGAAACACCTACTTAGCTTATTTAGAAATTTCTGTGTCTTCAGTCTGTGACACACAAAATTCCTTAACAGCATCCAAAAACTTTCTTTAAACAATGTTCCCTTTCTAATGGAATGCTTCATATGGTGACCATTTGAATCTTTCTCGCAACAAACTCATTCAGAATGATCTTTATGTTCAACCATACACATTTCCTTTGTACAAACAAGACCCTTATTACATCCAACAAAGTTTATTTTCTTCTGTCCTCAACGACTTAAAAAAAAAAAAAAAACCACCTTCTTCTCTCTTGTTCTATACCACAAAACTCCCACTTTACCACCAGCAGCCATTTTATGATGCAAAGCACAAAATATGCGACATACTTCCTAACTGACATCCCACAAATATTTTTCCATTAGTCAAATTCACCGCAATCACACAACCAATTACTTCATAATAGAGTTTTCGTAAATTCAACTACTCAGGTTACCATAAATGAAACAACAACTTGGGAATAATCCAAGGGGCACCCTTAAGTATAGGCTAACCAAAACATTTCATGACATATTTTCCTGTTCTGCATATACCATAATCTCTGCTAACCACTGCATGACTGAGGATAGCCATATGTTTTTATTTGATTAAATTTGTCTACTGATATGGAAGGTGCTTTTAAATCAAGGCTTTTTTTTTATGTGCATGTGGAAGGATCATTACCAACATTCTGATCTAAACACTGAATACTTTAGTTGGACCATTTTAGGTATTTTACAGCATGACTTATAATTAGAAAAGTAAAAACTTTTCAAACAATGATCTCAGTTATGATTACAAAATTCATTAACTTCTAAGTAATGACATGGCACAGAAACAGTCTTGTTGTTAGTTTGTATGACACTAACAAAGATTGATTTCTCGAAAAGTATTCCATTTTAAATCCACTCTCAAAAGTGATTTCACTCTAAATCTGTGGTGCTATCTTTTGTTAGAATAAACCACAGCAAGAAAAGTAGTGAAGAACTAAAATGCAGACCTTTTAGTAAACAAACAATTGTATTTATTTACATTCAACAACTTGCCCTTTCAGCTGCTTCATTAGTTTAGTTTCTGATCAAAGCACAACAAAGCATGTGAGTTAAAGCCATCAATGTACTCTCACATCATCAAACTGGGAAAGAACTGAAGATACAAAATTCTGCTTGGTAACGAATGTACTTTCTTCCTATTTCTTCATCCTACGAGATGAGGAAATTGACAAAAATGCATCCTCTTAACAAGCCAATTAAATCATTTTTTCATATAAGAAGATGCATTCACAGCATAGCTTAAGATATGAATATATGATAATGCTGTTGCCATGATTTAACAGCAATTAATAATTGATGAAAAAGACTATCATAGTTGTTGGAAATGATAATGTTCTGAATATCAAACATATAAAATGCACAAATTTTACAATAACATTAATAATCTTTAAGAACATTTTTAATCTTATTTATATATAAATGATCAAAAATATATTATAAAAATAAAAGATGTTTGCCAAGAAAAATTTTTTAATTATTTAGATTAAATTAATTCATTGTGAATTAAAAAATATGTAATATATTTACTCACTTATAAGGTTTCTTAGATTTTTTTCTTTTTTTCGGAGGAGTTTTTTCACCATCATTGATGGAAACAACATTTCCTTTAGGTACTACTGTTGATGCTTCTGTGGGATGCAATGCACTTGCTAATCTTGCAGTTATAAGAGTTTCTGTTTCAGGTGTTACTGTTGAAGTGGCAGGTGCTTCTCCAAATGTTTCAGTTACAGTTGTAGGCTATGCAGTAGTAAAAAGTATTTTAATTGTTTCTCAGAATGGTCAGTTATTACAACTACATTTCTACAAATTTAATTCATTCCTTTAGAATTGATTGCAAGATGGAAGTCCATAATTTATTTTTACTAAAAAGGGAACTTATCGTAAAATTTAAAACAATTTTTTGAAGGCTAAATTTTAAAGTTTTTTATTGATTCATACTATTTTATTTAATTTTAAATTATTTGAACTCAGAATGAAAGCAATCAGTCATTTATTAATTATAAGCTTATTGTACTTTGCCAGTTTTTTTCCAACCATGGAGTGTGTTCTAATATCCACTTTTAATCCTTATGACACAAATTTAATTAACTTTCCATTAGAAACTACTCAGGTTTCAAACAAATAATAATCTCTTTGTCACATGATAAGCACACAGTTAATATTAAAAGGAAATTAATTGACATTAGTCAGATTATTAAAATTAATAATCTGACTCTGAAGTGCAGTGTATATTAATTTCATTTGAAATGACAACAGAGATATTCAGAGAAAGTAGATTATGAAATTAATTTTTTTAATATTAAGATCTTATAAAAATGTTTAATACTTCAACAAATTACAAATAATTCAAAAGTAATTCTAAGTTACATCTAAATTTAATAAATTTATTTTTAATAAATATGATACTCTATCAATATACTAAACCTACTTGAAACTACTTAACTTGTAAAAATTAATGAAAAAACTGAACTTATATTTTCAATAAATGGCAAACATTACCTGCAGTGTTAACTGATTTCCAACCAAATCGCTTTCTGTAACAGTAAATGTAGTGCTTTGATTTTGATCAAATGCTTGAGCATGTGGTATTATCTCAGCCTGTTCTATAAGTCCAGTATGAGTATTAAAGACTTCTTGACTGAGATGCTGAGGTATTTGGGATAATGTCTCCTGTTCAAAAGGAAATAATTAAGTAAGCTATACAATGATTTACTTAAATGCGTTAGTTAGTAAGTTTTTAAAAAGCCTAAATAATATTCCATATAAATTAGTTGGAACAACTTTACTTAATTCTTAAATTGTATTGTTTTTTTTAGTTCTTATTTTACATGATATTTTTAAATGAAAGATAAAATACAGTGTTTCCCTGAAAAGCCTTATCAGAGCTTAAATTGTGCTGGAGAGCCCAGCTCTAGTACTACTCAGTTTTTTGAGATAAACTATAATTTCAGCCGGAGAGCCCTAAGTGAAAGGGCTTCAGCACTTTTTTTTATGTAAGTGAATCACAATTTTAACAGATAAATTTTAATAGTAAACATGCCTTAAAAATTGATTCTAACTTCTGAATGCTTTTCACAGAATTTGAGGATTTTAAGGGAAGAAAAGCTCCCAATCATATATTGAAAGTTTATTCTCCAGGATATGCGAAGGATTTATGACAGCAAGTAAATTTTGTCTTCCTGAAAGTACTAAAAGTGGTACACTGGTCGTGCATGTTAGAGACTAGTGACTTCCTAGTGCAGAGCTCCTGTGAACTTTTTTAATGATGCAACCAAATGGAAGGATCACTGCTGTCACTTGTACAAAAGAGTATTACGCTTATTCTCATGCTGTTATTGGATCACATTCAAGGAAAATCAACAGGGCATAGCGATCAGAAAGTCTTGAACTTTTTCCTCTTTATTTTCAAAGCTACACTTTTCCATTTAAATTTATTTCCATATCCTCATACTGTTTCTAGAATTGTCAATATTCTTCTTAGTGATGCTTTAATCATTTTATCTTTTTTTATTAGTGTACTATAAAAAAATGGCTTTTGTCATACTTTGAAATAGTACATTATACACAAGGCAGAGATTGGCTGAACTGCTTCTTAGCTTCTGAGTGGAACTGTAATTGCAACCAGAGACCCAAATAAGACATAGTCAGATAATATTTTATTTAACTATTTAAAATCAATTTCTTATTAGATTTCTATTTCTTTTAATTTAAATTTAATTATTTTTAACTTTTAGCTATTTTATTTGTTTATTTTTTTATTTTATTCCTCACAGTCTTCTGTAGGACTCCAGCCCCTCTAATTTTAATTAATCGTTTAATTAATCGTTGAGCCCTAGGATGACTTTTCAGTAGTCTCCTAACATAAAACCTAGTTAAGATCAACCAGATGGGTGCCTTACTGCCGAATGACCAAATGCAGATGCAATACACACGCACATTTGAAAGAAATGGATGTAGTTGTGACAAATTAGAATATTCAGTATTCAAAACAATGCATTAGCAATGTATATTTAGCACCTGATTTAATAATAAATTTTGATGCTGTGATAAAATGAGTGCAGGGAAGTCAAGTACAAGAAAAGAATTGTGGAAGATTAAAAATGATAAAAGTCTTAGAGTTTTCTGCAAAGAGAAGTTGGATCTACAAATAGTCTAAAAATGGTGATCAGAGTGCAATAACCTAAGTCAGCAGGTCAATAAGGGAATTAATTGCCAAGAAGCGTGAATGTGAATCAGACCGGCAATTATTATTTCCTGAATAGGAACACATCATCTCTGAATGGATTGCTGACAGAACAGCAAAGTGTCTGGTTGTTCACAGAGCCAATATTCTAGCGTTTGCCCTTGTAATGGCCCCACAGCTCAACATATCGCCAGACAAATTCAGCATATCACAACACTGGGTGGATGGCTTCTTTAATCAAATATAAACTGTCTATAAGAAGATTGGCAACATTGTTCAAATTCGAAGATACTGAAGTGATTAAAGGTGCCCTTGAACTCAAGCATTTCATTGACTGCATTGACTTCTCTAAGTACCTATACATTCGAACATGATTGCTATTGATGGAACTGCAATGCTTATGAGTCAAGGGTCTCGCACTACTATTGATCAGAGAGGTGCCTCTGCGATATACATTCCCTCCACTGGTTATGAATGTGCAAGCATTACATGTATTTCAACAATTTCTCTCGATAGAAAGAACCCACCTCTAATCATCTCCAAGGGCAAGAAAGAGGAAATAGAATGTATTTCAAGTATTTATGTGATTGAAAAAGCTTGGTGCACACAAACGGAAATAAGAAAGTGGATCTGTTTTTATCAATTGTTTTGCGAAGTAGCCAAAGAATTATGCTAGTATGGGATTCTGCCAGCACTCACTAAATCACGAAGAACTTCTTTGCAGAAAGAATTGATCAAATACCAATTTCTGCAAGAATGACTGTATATCTCCAAACTTGTGATATTACAATAAACAAGCCATTTAAAGAGCATCTGTGCCAGAAATCAATGATTATACTGAAAATAGAATGGAGAGAAATTAACAAAATTTGTCACTTGGGTGAAGAATGTATAGGATAAAATAATGAACAGCTGTGTTGCCATTGCCCTATGAGCACGCTACATGGACAAGAAGGGCTCATCTGAGGAGAGCTCTATTGCTCAATGTGAGAGGATAGGGTATTTATTTCTTACAGGAAATGAAGTCTCAAAACATTCAGGCCAGGATTTGTAATTTGGAGCTTTACGATAATGTTCCAAAAGGAGATATCATTCATTTTTTAATGTTTCTTGAACATGAATGAATATATTTCTTGAAACTGAAGAAATGTATTTCTTGAATGAACAAATATTAATTATTGTACATGAAAATAACCCCTAGTGTGTCTTTTGCATGAAAAATTAATATAAGACTGGGTCCTATTTTGGAGGGAAATGTGTTACAATATTCATTATCTTGATATCTTACTTAAAACTTTAAAGAATTTTTACTGTCACACACAGGAAAAATAAACTCATACCTATTTTAGAATGAATATCCTATATAAACTTAAAATATTAATTTAATTAAAAAAGATTAAAAGTTAGATTTACTTTTTTTTACCAACACTTTATTCAGTGTTTTGAATTATTAGCTTGCAAATGAAAAATTATTATATGAACTTCAATAAATATGTATGGCTTTTGAACTTACTGATGTTGAAATGACTGGCTCTTGTTCAGAAGAAAAATTCTCAGATGAAGTAACAACAGGTTGTATTTGTTCACAGTTATCTTGAACCGTTACTCTTTCAATGTTTTCAATGACTTGAACTGCTTGAGTTCCACTCTTATTAACCTCTTCATTTTCCACCCCCACAACACCATCCGATATAACTGTCACAGCTAGTCCGGACGCCATTCCTAAAGCCAGTTCGTAACGATGGGTTTTCATATGTTTTTTACAATTCATAGAAGTTTTAAAAGTTTTTTGACAATAAGGGCACATATATGGCCTATCAGTGCAGTGTGTGCACATATGCCTCTTTAAAGAACCATTTGTAGTGAAAGATGTTTGACATATTTCACAGACAAAGGCTTTTGTACCAGTGTGAGTTTTAAGATGGGCTTTTAGAACACCATTTGAGACAAATGACCTGTGGCACTGATTACATTCAAAAGGTTTTTCTCCAGTATGAGATCTGATGTGTTGCTTTAAATGACTTGATTTCTTAAAAGCTTTCAAACAATGGTGACAGAGATACGGACGTTCATTAGGATACTTAGACTGCACTAATTGATTATACATAGGGTTATGTTTTGAAACAGGCTGCACAAACCCAGTGTCAGTAATAAGAATTGGTTCCTGTAACTGTATATTGGAAACATTAATATCACTAACATTAGATGTTTTTGAAGTTCTTTTTGTCTTTTTTGGACTTTTTTCTTTCTGATGAGATAGCATGTGACTGTTTCTGTGACCAGATGTGCGGAATGTACGAGAACACACATTACAAGCAAATGGCTTGGCTCCAGTATGAAGTAGCAAATGAACTTTTAAACTACCTGAGGTTGAAAATAACTTTTTGCAATGTTCACATGAGAAATCTTTGGTACCCGAATGTGTTCGGAGATGAGCGTTGAGTGTGCTTTTAACGGCAAAAGCTCTAAAACATTGATCACATTTATAAGGCTTTTCGTGAGTATGAATTCTTATATGTCGGACAAGATCGCTTGGCTTCTTAAATTCTTTGCAACAATACATACACTGATACCATCGTACCCCGCCAACATTCCTCATTATATGTTTTACAGTTCCTGTTGCAGAATCAGCAACTGCAACCATCCATGATTTATTTTTTGGTTGTTCTGTAGAAGCTAAACCACTGTTTTCCAAAGCTTGCTGTAAGATATCAGCACTTACACTGGTATCAGCAGCGAACTTTTTGATGCTTTCTTGAGATAAATCATTACTTTCTGTCTGTTTGGACATTTCAATAAGTTGATGTATAACATCATTCACTTGGTTAGTCACTGCATCATCTGATTTTTCTAGTTCTGTACTAGGTTCTGAAGTAGTTGTTGCACTAGAATGGACACGGCTCATATGGGCATTTAAACTCCCCAGTTTTCGAAACACACAACTGCACAAATCACATTTATGTACCCCATCTACACCTTCCATAGTCATTAAAGAATGGACTCTTCTAATGTGGTTCCGAAGATTGCCTTTTTGAGCAAAGGATGCTGGGCAGAACTCACAGAGATGAGGCCGCTCTCCAGTATGTTTTACTTTATGTATTAGAAGAGCACCTTTTTGATTAAAAGCACGATTGCAAATTTCACACTTGAATGGCCTTTCTCCTATAAAACAAAATTAATAAATGTCAAGTATTCAAAACTTTCTATTTAGTGGTCTAAAAAACTAAGCATTTATCATAAAGAGTTAAAACACATATAAATAAGGCACAAAACATCAACATAACTAAACAATAATTGCATATTTATCCTAAGGTTCATGCCCCTCTTTGGATAAGAAATTCAATAATGCTTAAAAGTATATGATTATTTATTACAAGAATAAAACCAACATAATGTTTTTATTGAATAACAAGTTTATATCTGTAAGGATTCTTTATGCCTAACAAATATTCCATGCATCAAATAGGTAAAGAAAGAGAAACAAACAAATAAAATTTGGGCTTAACAGTAAACCACAGTAAAATGTTTGATAATATTTCATTTGACATATCAGTAATAATTCACACACTTAAAATTTGCATTTATATTTTAGTACAATTTGCGAATACAGAAAAGTATTTGTGTAATTGATTTTAAAACCAGATTTTAAGCAAAAACTATTAAATTAATTTTTGGCAATAAGATACCATTTCCAGCCAGAGTTAAAACTAAAGAAAAATATATTTCATTTAAAAAAGTTCATTATGAACATCCAGAAATTTTGATGGTTAAGTAATATAACAAACCAAACTAGAAAATTCATGACAAATACTATGATAACTCGAACAAACTTTAAACATAGTACTATCAAAAGATACAATTAAAACTTAAGAATTACATTATCTCAAATGACAGAAAATATTACAGATTTTCTTGCTGTTATTCATTAAAATTAACATGATTAGTTTAAAGCCATATTTCATTAGTTATTAAACAATTTTGTTTACTTCCTCTTTAAAGTAAATCTACAGCACTTTAGTATAGATATAAGTTTACTACTTCATAGTCCAAAGTAAAGTCTGTTCACATTTTTCTTTTGCAGTAAAGAATTGCAGATTGTACATATTTGGCCTCTTCTAAATTATAAAATATAACTCTACAACAAAGCCCTTCTAAAGAAAATGGATCAGTTACAAAGCTGCACAGCATCATGCAATAACTATGAACTGAAATTAAAAAATGAACCAACATGCTATAATCTATAGTTATAAATAATAATATAAAGTGGTTACAGAATGTACAGCTTTGATACAACCACAGTTACACAACAAACTCCAAATTATCTGTACAACTATGTCTGTATCAAAGCCATTCATTTTGTAATCACTTTAAATGAAACAAGGCCTGTCTAACAAAAAATTTTTGTTTACTGTGGAATGATGAAAAGTTAATATCATGAATGATAACCATACTACAAAACTGTCTAGAAGATAAAATAGTGAACATTGCAGATTACATATGATTATTTTAGCTTTGCCTCGTGAATAATTTTAAAGAAATTTTTGGTCCAGAAAATCAGAAAGTAATGAATAATTTTTACTTGGCTGAACATATCATCTTATAAGCAAGAAAATACAATAACTTGCTACATCCTTTGGTAGAAAGCACTCAAAATCTGAAATGTTTCTTGAAAATATTATGTTGAAAGTAATCATACCTTACTTTTAACAGTAACTTGAAACATTATTTAGTCTTATATTTAGATTTTGATAAATAGAAAATTCTTCTTGGAATGTAAATCTTTCTTCTAATGTTCTATTTATACATGCTGCTTATGTTATGTTTAAAATTCTTTCATAACATCTAATAAATATTGTTCATAATGGCAGTTTATAAGCCTATTATATATTTGGTATATTTCAGCATACTTCTCAGTAATTGATAAAATTTACTTTCACAACATTAGATTTCTCTATTTTCTAGCCTTTAATATATCTATACTATTTAAAATACTTTCAGTTTTTGATTTGTTTCAAGAAGTCTTACATTTAATATTAGCATTTCATTGCATAAACATAATAATAGTAACAGCCATGATAAAAATAATAATCATATTTAAACATCAAAAGATTTATGATTTAAAACAACAATTGATTCTTTAAATGAAAAAGAATATTGAATGATCACTTTAAATATATCACATTTATGTTTTCAAACAGACTAACAAAATAACTTAAGGTTAATTGATGAGGTATTTAATTGGGAAAAATATCTAACATTAACTAATATTTTTCTGGTAATTCAAAGTTTTTCTAACACAGAATTCATTTTGCACCTTTATGGATATTCTTAAATTCTGAAATCATCTGGTAAATGATATTTAGTTGATGATTTCTAAATGAAATCTAACAAAAATCGGAAGCCTAAAGCACTAACTAAAAATTACTTTTATTCAGAACACACAAATGCTTAATATATGTAAATTCAGTACTACAATTAAAAAAAAAATAAGATAAAAAATTAACTTTTTTTATTTTCTAGAGCTGCAAAATGCTTAATATCTGCAAATGAATATAAGAGGAATCTTAAATACAAATTTGTCAACAATATAAAATAGTAAAAGAAATAAATTACCACAATGTCTAAAAACTCAGGTATTTCATTGCAATTTTAATCTTATACAGCATGGTAAAAGATAATAAGTGAGTGGATTATGTATTTTTATTTGATTGTGATATCTGGTTGTAACGAAAGTTTTCCACCAAAAAATGTTCTTAAAAAAATTAGGAAAAAGAAAAAAAACATGAAAGCAGCACCTTTAGTGTGGATAGTAATCACCACCCAAATCTATGATTTTTTGCCAACATTTTGGTAGGTTTTCAAAAACTTTGGCCCAGAAACTTGGTAGCCATGAGTCCAAAAACAGATTAACCTCATTCGGATGTCCTGTGCAAAATGGAATAGAGCACCAGCAAGATGTAGTTACAGGTGTGTGAAAAAAAAAGTAGAAGTTAAAAGGAGTAATGTCAGGGCTATATGGTGAGTGTGGCAAATGATCCCATTCAAATCCATACAGAGTCCAGCCGGTGAATGCAGACACTGTAACCTTGCATTATCCTGATGGAACATTACCTCAATGTGCCGGAACTCAGTTCGACATTTTTCCTTGATAGCAGCATCAACATAGACTAGTATCTCACTGTACAACTTTACTGTCAAGAGTTTTACTGTTTTCCAGACACTCTTTGTTGGTAATACCATGGCAATCCCACCAGATACAAAGCAAAGAACCTCTATGTAAAGAAGGAAAGGCTCTGTAGACGTAATGTAAACCACTTTGTCTGCAACGCTGCTACAAAAAAAAAGGGAACATTCGCCAAGGGATTTGGCGACGGAATCTCTTGGCGAGAATTTCCCCTCTGTGATGTGCCAGTTCTTTGGTACCTAGCCGACATTTTCCCCCTCCGCGACGTGTATAGGAAAATTGAGGAACACGGGGTAAGATGAATCGTTCTTTGACTTGTCGCAATAATTTAAACTAAAAAATGATGAAATATTAGGTGAAGTTTCACTTTCACTGGCTGTTGAACTTCCATTGTCCATATCTCTACTTGAAACCAAAGAACCTATTCTTTGTTTAAACTCTTGCTAAATGTAACGGTCGAACCTGTCCAAACCAACTTTGACATTCAGCTTCGAGCTTTGGCGCTTTTTGGCGACAGATATTTCCCGCATGCGCAGTTGTTTCCCTTTTCGTTGGAAGGGAGCCACTTCTGCTTCTGCGAAGTTTTCCTTCTTAACAGTACATTTTCTTTGTACAAAGCACACCTTTTTGTTAGTCAAATTGCACTTGGCGATGCTGTTGATGGGCTCACCAGGCACAGACCAACCTCCTTTCGACCTATGTTATTGAAGTAAATCCACTTTTCAATACAAGTAATGATCTGGTTCAGAATTTTGACCCTGTGTTGATATTCGAGCAGATTAGTGCAGGCCTGAACACGTCATGTTACAGCTCATGCGGCACCCAGCGGCTGAAATTGTACGTCAAGTTTATGCTATGCATAGTGCGACGAATGAGCATGGCACTAGCGTCTAACTCCATAGCAAGCTCTCGAAAGATACTGATCTTCTTCCACAAGGCCTTGCAAGTCTAAAGCAAGTCACTTTATTTCAAATGCCAAAAATCGTTTGATAAAATGTGATTAAACACACCAATGTGAACTGTTCGTGCAGGAGATATTTGCAATGGCGGGAAAATTTCATTAAAACCTGATACACATGCATTCATTATATTTTAATTTTTATGAGATAGCAACAAATTAATATGTTCTGATTTTTATATTTTCACCAAAAAGCAGTAAAAAAGTATTGATGACACAACAAATGCTGTTGCCAAAAACAATTTATATGGCAATCCAAATCTTCCCAGATGACCTTCAGCTTCTTTGGACATTTTTGCCACTAAGTGTGCAGTTTATGACCCTTCCTTAAGGAGTTTCAGCATTTTAGATTAGTGGCAGACCATGGTGCTATGCATGATAACAAGTTTCTGCAACTCTCTCTCTCTCTTTTAGCGAAACAGATCAATGTGTATAAAGGAAAAACAACACAAAATATGTGAAGTGGTGCATGTCTTGTATGGAAAAGAAAAATGTAAAAACATCAGGTGGCACTAGATGCATCATTAAAATACAAAAATAGGCAGCACTGGATACATCACCGAAACAGTCAAAGGTACAGTGTACTGGAAAAAAAAATGGGACAGTTCTGTATCTCCCTTTCTATTGGGCCGATTGACGAAATTCAACTTGCATTTTTCATATCTCGAAAGTGTGACTTAGCATATGTATTACATTTATATATAGCATTGCTCTAATATAGGTATTTTGACACAAATTTGGACTTTTTCTGAAATGACATACCAATTTTTTCCATATTTTGAATCTACAACTCAAATTGTGCCAAAGTGCCAAGATTTGAAAAGTCATATGAGTAGTTTTTAAAAAATTGGCTCCTCAATGTTAATTGAATTTGGCATGTATTTATTAATCTATCTTTTCCTATTAAACTTATTTGATTCTTTCTATCATATTTCAAAATTTAGGTTCATTCCAAACAAAATTCGCCAATTTTTTATGTTTTATTTTTAAATTTTGTGTTTTTAAGTAATTTTTATAAATTTTTCAAAAACAATTTTGAATTATAACCTATAAAATTTTTGTCAGCATCTTAAAGCAAAAAATTAGAGTTTTTATTCAAAATTTCCTAAGACATATGTGAATTTACATTTTGGTACATTTTGAAATTTGGCGTATTATAAGTGATAATAATGAAAATGTGGTTTATGCACTCTGTTAAAATTAGTATGAATGATGACATTTTTTCCTGCTTATGAACAATGAAAAAAAAAAAGAAGAAAGGAAAATAGGTTGCTATAAATTAAGCAGTTTGCCAAGTTAATTATTCTTGG
>KK122262.1:49389-99103 GCA_000611955.2 Stegodyphus mimosarum
ATACCTAAACAAAGATTTCTTTGCAAGGTTACAACTGAGTTTGCTAATCATGAGTTTGCTGAATGCAGCTAATCATGAAGTATTTAAACAAAATTTAAACATTTTAATGAACAAATAGTCTCAAGTTGCTAACTCCAAACTACAATATTTCATTAAAATTGAAAATTACTTACCTGTATGAATTCGGTTATGCCTGACCAGTTGACTGGGCTTCTGAAATTGTTTACCACAAAAATAACATTTGTGAGAAAATGCAGATCTGTCAATATTTTTCTTATAAATTCTGCGATGAAGTGACGCTCTAATAAAAGAAAACTTATTTAAGATAATAAACTTTTAAATTAGCTTCTTATGTTTATATAAGTTTATGTTTGTATCAAAGAACTCATTATTTCATGTTTGTATAAAGATAAGTGTACATTATTATTTTAGAAGATGAACAATGAATGGATATCAAAGGAATAGAACTCTAAGCTGATTCATAAAAAGAACATTTTTTTTTTATATATAAAATTAGCAGTTTGAAAAAAAGTAACAGTTAAAAAGAAATTCCAACAACAGATATGCAAAAATTTAAACACAGTAAAATTTTCACATATAATGTTTATGTAGCAATTATAGCATACAGCATTTCACACTTAATGGTTTCAAAATTGTACAAAGCATGTAATAATACTTTTGAGGTGTAAAATTATCAGAAAGGTGAATAACACTGACATAGATATGAATCCAAAAAATACAAATAATATTAAAATGCAGGTTCAGAACACAGCAGGACAGAAGACACACATATCAATGTGACAGGAGGCAGGCAAGAAAAATGCAGTCCTTGGATGGGGCTATGGTCATTCTTGACTGCTATGCACAATGTGCACCATCTGTTCATGTTGAATATGAATTTGCTGATGAACTTGTCACAACTGCAAGATGTGAGAGACCTCGGTGGCTTCTAATGAGCAGTTGTTTGCTCATGTCGTCATCTGTTAGCACCAGTAAGAAGTGCTGCAGCGCATGAGTTTCGCATGCACTTGAAGATGGTAATGACCTTGGGATTCAATCCTGGGTCTGTTTAATGTGAGTTGAATTCTTTATTACTAGTGCAAAAGAGCTCCCATGCACTGGGTTCAAGAGTTCTAACTCTTTCAAATTTGTGAGCATTAAGTTGCTCTTGAAGATCACTACACACTCTCCTCCTAAGCATTTCTCATGCAATATGAGGAGAAGTTCGGTTTGTGGGCATGATTGCGAGCCCAGTAAATTGATGTGATTGATTGTTGTGTATGATGGGTGGTGACTGCAATGTGTGGACTTGTGCAGTTGGATCCATTGATGGCTGGTGGAGCATGGTTGAAAAACCACTTTTGTTGGAATTTGTGTCACCGTAAGGTTAAGGTGGAGCATGTGTGTGATACAGCTCATCATTTGCCCTCAGTGGATGGAAGTGTTTGTAGTTCTCTGGGTCGCCAAACTCTTGATGTACCCAGTTCTCCTGTAGCACTAGTTTCTGCTATGAAATCATTGCCTGCGGATGGCAATGCATTACTGACATCATTCCATACATGTAGGCCTCCTTCGATGTGCTTCTACCGCACTGTTAAAAATTGTTCTCAAGCAAAAAAATAATGTTTGATGTACTCCTTTAGTACCTCCGTTCTCTTCTCCACTTTATGGGTAATCACTTGATGCCTATTGCTAAACCTTTTACAAGACAGAACTCTTTACAATCTCATACTGCTCTATTATCATCTAATGCAATGGTCTCAAATTGGTAGCACCTGAAGCAAATTTATGTGAGCCATGAATATATTTCAGTTAGATATTTGTTACAAAGATTTCAAGATTTAATTATTCGAAGCACAAATTTATATTTTCGTTAGTATTAAAAATGAACATAAATGCCACCCAACAAGTATAGTGGTTAGCATCACTGACTGCCATGCCAAAGGGCCTGGGTTCGAATCCCGGAGTAGGCATGGATGTTTGTAAATGAAAAGTGCCCATGCGGCATGGGGGCACTCAATATGCGGAGAGCCAAAAGTCCTCTCGAGAGGTTGATGGTAGAGGAAGAGGGATGGAAGATCCCCGGACCTGTCCACCTGGTGTATTCTGCATCAAAATTGGGACCGGAACTGAGCTAAATAATACTGTCACTTGTAAGGTGCTCAAGGCTATTGCCTATGACAGGTGTAATCTTGCACTCCTTTCCACAAGGAATTCCGTGGGCTTGGGTTAACTATACGTCAGACAAGTGAGTATTAGTCAACAACAACAATGAACATGAGTAATGTATGAGAAAATCTATAAATTGAGGTAATTATTTTATAATATGATACAAATCTTATTAAAAAATATGAAAGTATATATTTGATTAACCTTATTCACACTTGTTCATAACATGATTCATAACTTGACAGTACTTTTTTTAAAGTACTCTCAGTTATGAATTTTTACACTGAGAATACATTTACATGTGAACAGCATTTTTTTCACGATTAAAAATTAATAAGAAAAGAACCCGACTGAATAATGAGGATCTACAATCCACGATAAAGATAATTTCTAGAAATTTTTTTTCTGTGCATGAACCTTATACAACAAATTTTATATTAACATACTACAACAATTTACAATTATTCACATAAAAACATGTGTATCTTAATTTATGCATCGTAGAAAAATTTAATAAATAAGAGAAAGAATTTAAACTGTCATTATTTATTCTCCAGTTTTGTTCCACTTGGAAAATTTTCACAATTTTTTTACTTCTAGTTTATAGAATCTAAAGAAGAATAAACTTTTAGAAGCATAAACTAAACTGCTCTCAAAAGACTATATGAGGAATTATCCTCAGGTCTTGACACCAACAGAAAAATCAGAAAAGGGGTGTAATAATGTGTGACTGAACAAAGGTGTCACTCTTTATTCAATCACATATAGTTGAATAGACCTTGGCTTGCGCTACATAAAGCCAACACTTCTGGCTTAACTCAAACAAGTAATGTTGAACTTAAAATAAAATGTAATGACATTAGCCTAACATCTTACAGGATAAATTAATATGCAGGAAGGCTCTAACTCACAAAAGCCAGTAGAAACAAGCCTAACGGCTAGAAGCACTAAACACCACAGAATCAAATCACTAGTAATAATGTAACCTTTAGGCAGGAATAACATGCTCTAAAATCATATTCGAAAACATTTGCTTAAATAGCACTTCTTTCTGCCTTAATCTGAACACATGTGCACTATCTGATTAGCATTCTAGTAGGAAAGTGTGGGTGAAAATGAGAATGAAAGGAAAGTTCCTTTAACTAAAAATTAACTTTTAATAAGGTTAAATAAACCTCTACAAGTTTTAATTACAATAAGTTATTTAATGATTAAATAATATATCAGAATTATTTGAAATAAATTTCAACCTAAATATTAATATACTTAGCTGTTATTATGTTTGAATTACAAAGTGTAACTAACAAAAATGTCTTACAGGTACCATCTTTAGATTTCAGATAGAAAATGAATATAAATTTAATTTTCCCATTGTGTTATTATTATTACTATTATTGCTTATGTGTGCTCTGATAAATATTTAGTAAGTGACTTTTAAAATTTAGTTAAAATATTTGTTATTTTGTTGTAAAAAATTTTTATTTTGCTAAGAAAACAAAATCTGGTCTGTCAGCAGTTTTCAGTTCTACATTTTACCTACATGCATTTAAGACTACTGATCTAATTAATGCAGAATATAAATTTCTAAACTGTTACTGCAATAAAGCAAAAACTTTTGCAAACTCAGTGAATAAAAACCACTAAGATATTAATAAGCAAATGAAACTAGAAAAGGTGCTCTGAAAAATGTATGCAGTCAAGAAACCCAAAATAGAATTACTGATGATACATCACAAATATATATCATGTTACGTACCAAATAGCAAAACAATTTAGTTGTTATTGATATTATTTTTGTAGAAGTATCATGATTTTCTTCAAAAAGAGAAATAAAACAAAAAAGAGCACACAAAGAGGAGGAGGGAACAAAAATTACCAAATATTTTTAACAAAACAAGTAACTATATAATTAATATTTATAAGCAATACATGTACATATATTTTAAATCTTAGTTACAATCTATAGATGGCATTTTGCTTTCTTTTTTGGATCAACTGACCAGTTCTTTATGAGACAGTTAATTAGTCTACTGTATAACTAATCACAAAGAGTCTATCCTGTTAAGAAAATCAACATTATTACAATTCTTTGGTGCCACAGGTAAAAATTCTAAAAATAGAGTCATATAAAATAATTATGTGTGTGTGTGTGTGTGTATGGGGGAGGATTTATGGCCAATAAATTAAAAGCTGTTAAGTTGCAAGAAACTGGGGAAAAGAAATACTTTAATGCTTCAGACTAGACAAAGTTTGACAGCTACTATGGACATTGATTTTAAGCATCATTAAAAAAATTGAGATGACAAAAATGTAAACGTACTTTAATTTGTAATGAATTTTCATATGTTCTTTCAAATGAGTCAACTTGCTGAATCCTTTTGAACATATTCTACAAATAAAACTCTTGTCCATAGCCAACTCTGCAAGATGTTCTTGCATATGTTTATCTAATTTAAACTGCAATAAAATGAGAACAAAATCATGAAAACGATACATTAAAAAATTTTAAAAAATTTAAATATAAATTTCTTAAGATGAATCAACTAGATACAATAAGAAATATACTATTACTCTGTGGAAATAATACCAGAATATACAATATTCTTTTTAATTTAAATTTTTAATTTGACATTAGCTCAGAACAATATATAGTTAACATATAATGTATATAAATTAGAAGAAAGGAAATTCTATTAATCTAATTTTAGCATATGCAAATTCACTCCTCCAGTTCCCTAAAACAACAACAAAAGAATTAAAAGCATTTTTAGTTTGTTCATGAATTATAACAAACTAATAGCATATAAACTTGATTTAAAAAAATTTAAATTATGCAATTCAAAGTGACAGAATACAGCAGAATGAAAATGAAACAATTTAACTGTTTGAGGGAATGGTATTTCTCCCATATAAATTTTTCACATTTTTTTAATCTCTGAAATATCAATTTCTATTAGTAACAAATGTATTAATAATTATTTTTATTGCCCCCACCCAAAAAGGAAATATGCTGTTTATAAAGCTTATCACAGGGTTGTTTAAAAAATCTGTAAATATTTCTAAAATTTATAAAAGTCAAACAAATGAAAGCAACAGAATGCTATTAGCACAAATGAATCCAAAAAAGAAAATTCTTACATTTTATATCAGCTACTGTGAGAAAACTTGCAACCACAATTAATCACCAGCTGTAAACTAATCCCACTTAATACCTCATACACTTCAACACGCTCTTTCAAGAAAGACATTTCACATGCTATGAACAAACTGAAAATACCAACGTGAAACATCAGTTTTCATATCAAGAAAAATGCTTTCAAAGCAGTAACAGCAGTTGTATATATATGGTCATGAAAGATGTTATGCAAAAAATAGGCGAAAATGAGATGTATGCCAAAAGTAAATCTAAGTGTAATTTTGTAATATTTTACTTTTCCTGAAACATTTTTGTTATTTCGATGCATTTTCCACTTGATGGCTTTTTTTTTTCACACTGGCCATGTACATACGAGTACCTTTTTTTTGTGGGGGGGATGGAAGATAAATATTTAAACTTTCACTGATAGATAGCATTATGAGATGTCTGTCATATCAATAATAAGTTATCATGATCAGAATGAAAGGCAGTCAGTCTCTGCCTTTTGATAACAAATATTTAATTACATATGCAATTAAAATAAGATGAAATTACAATGAAACTAAATATGCAATTATGTATAGTTGATTTATGGTTTTAAAAAGAGATTGCTGTGTCTCTTTTTTGAAGACAATGGCTTTCCAGTGCTTTACATGTTTTTATAATTTCATGAATGTTATGTTTTGCAAGTCAGTGTGTCTACATTAAATTTTGTTCTAAAACTTAGAAAAAGTACTAAATATTAAATGCTTCAATCTTTTAATGAAAATGCTTCTGGTTATACAGTAACTTAAAAATAGCTTAACTGTTCAAACACAGAGTGAAAAGAATTGGATTCTAAACTAGGCAATGCACCAGCTGGCATTTCCTTTTGCTGCGCAGCAATTTTTGGCAGCTAAAAACATTGGATATTTTCTCTCATCTTTTTCATATTTAACACTCCATAACTCTTTTCTCTTTTAGATATAGAAAATGAAGCTAAGGATTAGTAGTGAATTATAAGTGAAGTGCAAACAAAATTATAGCCAATACTGAATGCTCTTACAAACAGAACTTTGTCAATTGTTTTCAAACATGAGATAAGCACTGCAATCTACATTTATAATCCAGTGGAGACTATGGAAAGAATAAGTTTCAAGATATAATTTTACAAACTTCTTTAAAGTTACAGTTCTAAAAAGAAATTTTGTTGTAAACATTTGGTAACACTTCTTAAGGGGGGGACCTATATAACTACAGAAAACTCTTATTGTAAACAAGTGCTGCTTTACAGTTGTTTGATATAAGCAATAAATTTATATGGCAATTTGTATTAAGGTTTAAAATAATTAATAATTTACACCATTACTTTTACACAACTATGTTGTTATTCTTACATTAATTATGCTACATTTTATTTTAGAATATATTAAAAAGAAATTCATCTATGTTAGTTAACACCTTTATATAAAAAATATGCTAAATAATCAAGGTTTTATTGTACGTTATTGGTCTTATTGTAATTAAGGTTTATTTATTGTAATCAATGTTTTATTGTATGTTAGCAAGGCTTGTTAGAATCACTTAATTCTATGTTAGTAAGCTAGCACCTGTATAACTTGATATGAATAACTTGTTAGCTATTCAAGATTTCACTGCACTTGCACATCAGCCAGAAGCACAATAATTCCATTATGCTTAGCACTAACCACACATACTTACTTTTGTTAAAAATTTTATAATATTTCTTCTTAACTTATATTAAATCAATTCTATTTAAATAACTTTGTAGTAGTTAGTAATAAATAGGTGAAATGCATGACTCTGAAACTCTATCAACTGCACAAGAAGTGACTGGAATTTGCTTTGCCAAGAATAAGAGGATTCATGTTTATACTAAGGTTCAGAGAGGGATGAGACTGTTGAAGCTAGTGCAGACTGCAAGCTTTTCTTTAACTCTTTGAAGACCAAAACGCCCTAGATGGTCCTCCATTCAAATATCTACAACCACCTGAAATGGCTGAAATTGCAATTTTCCTTTCTTCCCTCCCCATAAGGTATGCAGTAGCAGGTGCAGTTTGCAAAAATGCATTATATGAGTTTATTGCAGACAGATTGTACTAAAAGAATTTATTTGTGGTTTCTTATTTGTGGTTCTTTAGGATTTATTTGTGGTACTGGGAGGCAAGATGGCTTTATTTGTTAGGAAGCAAAAAGGATGTCATTTTAAATCTTCACATGTCTCTGTGCATTAATGGATGGGGAGGGGAAGAAACTGGTGTGACTCTGGAAAGGCATTTCAGTTGCTTCGGTATTTCAAGCATACAGGTTAGTAAAGGTTTTGGTTTTCAAACAGTTAATAAAGCAGTTGGGGCTGATATCTTTAATTGCGATGATGAAATGAAAGCAGCTCATATGGCTTTAGAATAGTTTTCATTGTTATAAATCTCCTTCTCCAAAGCTATTTTCTCTTGGATTCTAGATCTGTCCTTCTGGTTCTTGCCAACAGCAAAATTTGTGAGTGGAAACATGTTTATGAAGGCAGATTTCTAAATTCTCTTGTTGATTCCATAGCATTACAGCAAGTGACAGCTAATTATGGAGTAAAGGGAAATAAAGATGCAGACTATCATCCAAAGAACTGTCCAAATAACTGTCCTCCAGAAAACCAGAAATTTGATGACTCTTCTTTCTACTAAGAGATGAATAAATACAGACTTAAGCAAAAGTCATGATTTAACTTTCTGCATAAAGGCTAGACAAGAGTTTGGGTAATGTCTTTTGGATAAGGGTCTTCCAGATTCTTCTCCTGCTATGGCATTTTTTCACTTTTATTGCATTTAAACTGATTAATTTATATTAGACTCGGTATTTTTCAGTGTGTGCTCTTCGTAACTCTGGATAACTCATGGGCAGAGAACATGCTCTGTACTTAATGATTTTAATTTTAAAACAATAAAGTACTGAGAGGCAAGATGGCTAATGGCTTAACTCTCAAATGCCAGGCAATTGTAAAACAATAAATAAATATACACCATCAAAATAATTTCCTCTGTTTCAACAGGGTTCTAAAATTGTGATTTAATTTTTTTTACCTATATTATTAGCTATGATTATATATTTGTGAGTTATTACTCATGATTGGCTAATATATCAGTTTTTAAATATGCTTATGAAAACATACCTGAGTGCTAAATTCATTTCCACATTCAGTACAAATAAGGTTTTCTTCAATTTGATGCATTAAAAGATGAGATTTAAGGCCTGCCATCCTAGCAAATTTTTTGTTACACTCAGGGCAAGTTGGATCAGAAGTAGAATGTGTGGCCTGGTGTAGAATTAAATTAAATCGCTCATTGAATGATGCATCACATTCAGTGCATCTATTTGGCTTATCTTCTGCATGGACTTTCCAATGCCTGTGTAACTGCTTTGCTAAGGCAAATTCTTGGCCACAAAAAGAACATTTGTGAGGACCCTGAAATATTTCAAGGAAATACAATTAGTATATACTAATATCCTAAACTGGCAATAACACATCAAGACCCATTTACTTTATACTATAAACCCAGAAATATACCTTAAAGTTTCATTTAATTACCATGTAATTAAATTGATATTCTTAAACTATCTAGTTATATGTCTTTCTTTATATATACAGATACTAGAATACTCTCTCTCTCTCTCTCTATATATATATATGTATATATCCATACTATCTGACTCTCTTTACAGATACAGATAAACATATACAATATCTCTCTCTTTATAGATATACTTACACTGATGAGCCAAAACATTATGACCATCCCCACATTTATTAATGAACTCCTCTGGATGACATGGAGGTTATGTGATTAAGTGCGAATGATATTTAACTGCTGCTGGAGAAAATATAGAATCATTCTTGCTCTCACTTTTGCAAGTGATGGGAAAGGGTGCTAATCTGAGCTAATTTGATGGAGCGCAGAGTGTAATGGCCCAAAGACTCTAAACGAATATCTCTAAAACTGCACAACTGGTAGGTTGTTCATGATCTGCTGTTGTTAGTATTTATGCAAAGTGGATAAATGATGATGAAACTAGCAGTAGATGCCAAAATGCTGGATGTCCATGTGCCACAGCAGACATCCCACTCGTGTGCCTCAGTTGACCAAGCGTCATTGTCTACCATGCCTACAGTGGGCCTGGGAACATCGAAATTGGGCTATGGATAAGTGGAAGAGAGTTGCCTGGTTGGATGAATCAAGATTTTTCATTCATCACATCGATGGTCGTGTCAAGGGTATGTCATCTTCCTGATGAATAGTCACTCTCCTTCTGTACAGTAGGTCATACACAGGTTGTGGTTTTATGATTTGGGGCATGTTCTCATGGGCGGCTCTGGGAGCCTTAGTTGTGGTAGAACAGATCATGGCACCCAATTGGGATAGTAGTTAGGGATGCTGACTATCGTTCTACAGGGCCTGGGTTCGAATCCCAGAAAAGGTATCGATGTTTGTAAATGCATAGTGTCTGTGAGGCATGGGGGCACTCTAAATATGTGGCGAACTGAAAGTACTCTCAAGAGGTTGTGGTAGGGTAAAAGGGTGGGAGACCTTCAACCCATCCCCCATGTGGTGCTCTCCATTAAAACTGGGGGCAAAACTGAGCAAAGTCATACTGTCAAATGTATGGTGTTCAAGGCTCTTGCCAATGACAGGTGAAATCTTGCTGGCTTTACCTTAATGTATTTTGCAGACTTGTTCTGATGACCATCAGACACGTGAGAAAAGTCACAACACAACAACAGAACAAACCATGAAAGCTGCAGACTTTTTGAACATAACTGCAGATCAGTTGCACCCTTACATGGTGTCTGTCTTCCCAACTGGAAATGGAATCTTCCAGCAGGACAATGACCCATGTCACAAGGCTTGAATTGTGTTGGAGTGGTTCGAGGAGCATAAAGATGAATTCCAGTTAATATCCTAGCCATTTAACTTGGCAGATCTTAACCCGATACAGCACATATGGGATGTCATGTAGCAGCAGATCAGAGCTCAAACACCATGTTGTTATATCTCAGCTTTGCATGACCCCTGTCTCACATTTGATACAACCTGTCTCCAGTCATCTACTGTGGCATCTATGCAAAGGCAAGTTGCAAACGTTTTGCAGGTCAAAGTTCACACAATACGTTTTTGGTTCGGTGGTCATAATGTTTTGACTCACTCATTATATTCATGAAAGATGGCTAAGATCAGTATTTCCTAAAATACTGATTCCAAACATATGCTTCCAGTTACACTCAAATTTTACAACTAAGTCAATCTGAATAACAGTCATTCTGCTTAGTAGGTTAGATTTTTTTTTCTTTTAATAAATTCCTCTTTCATTTTTATGTGATGCTTATTAAGTCACTTTTAAAGTAAATGATTCCAGGTATCAAGTATATTCAAAGTCTTGGTACGATTAAAATTATTTGTTCTCCAGGATGAAAACACATTCCTTTTTCATCCCCAAATTTTTTAAATCTCTCTCTTTAGAAATTAAGAGTAACATAACTTAAAGTTATCTTATTTGCTTTATGTGCATTAAACCCCACTGGCAAGATATGTTATAAATTCTCTATGAAATCAAAGCTCATGTATAGTTTTGAAGAACAGTAAACATTTTTATTAATAATTGAGAAATAATATGGAGGTTAAAACTATAAAGAATCTCAGCAATTTTATAACCAGTGAAAGGAAGAATAAACAATATTACAATGATTACTTTCAATGGAAGTCATTTAAATATTCTTGTTTATTTCTATATATATATGACACTCTTATAATAGACAAAATCTGATATATTTTTTTTTATTTTAATTACAGTTCTCTCAGTCTAAGAGCAATTTTTAACTAAGACACAAGAATTAGCTCCTAACATTTTCTTCCTTTCTCCTATTTTGATCAGCAGAGTATTAATACAATCTGCAATTATGAGAATTAACTCATAACTTTGCTATCCTCCCCTTATTTCTGTGTTTTCCACAGTAAAAGGTATATACATTCTACACATAACACAAGATTAGGATTAATTGCTACTGAAGATAAAACTGCTTTTTACCTTTCAAAACGTACCAAGTTTTGAATTTTATTTACACAAAATTAGTTCTGGCAGTAATAGCACACGTAAAATTTTCAAACTGTTAATTAGTATTTAAACACTTTATTTATAAAATAACTTTTTTCAATTACACTAGCTAAAAAAAAATAATAATAATTTTGAAAAAATTCACACATAAATTAGGACTGATCAGTTTTTACAAAAAAGTAAATCTATTAAACTCAATTAGAGTTACAGATAAACTGTATAAACATTATTTTAAGGAAAATTAAAGTATTATTCAATCTTTGTAAATAAGGTTCAAATTTGTCTCACTTTTCGATCGGGTGGCAAAATTTCATCATTAATTTGAGAAGGAAGAGGCTCTCTTGCAACTTCTTCATTCTGAACTGGAACCGAATTAGAGTATTCCACTTCTGAAGGCAATCCTGACTCTTTATTAATATTAACATCAGATGCTTGAGAAGTTTCAGAAGCTACATGGAAAAGATTTGTTCCATCATATAATGGGATAGTTTGCTCAGATAGCATAGTTAACTGACAGGCATCAAGAAGAATAGTATTTCCATCTGCACTGGTTGCAAGAATGTAACTAGGTTGAGTATCAGACCCAGGAATAGAGCCTTCTTGCAAAAATGGAACATTAATAAACTGGGCAGCAGATAAGTCTGAAGTAACAGAGTTACCACTCTCTGATGTGAGAATTGATACATTTTCCATTCTGACAACAGGTACAGTATCTTGGGGAACAGAAGCTTCTGTTGATATACTGTTGTTTGACACACTATTTATTACATCCAGCTCCATTTTGTTTTAGATTTTCGAGCAGCAAAATAACAGGTAAGCTGAAAAATAAAGAAAAAATTGAAAAATACAACAATTGTTTCCCAAATACAATAATTTAATAAAAATTATAGGAATGTTAATTTAAATAACAAAAAACTATGCTTGGTAAAAAAGATGAAGAGGAAAAATTAATAGACATTTTTCTAGGCATTTATTTTTTACCAAAGTATATTACAATTTGTGAAAAAGTGCTTCCAGGAAGTCAATTTCATTATTCGAAACTAACATAGCTATCTATACATATTTTAAATTGCCGGAAAAAAATTCGACATTAATTAACAAAGTTCACAACAAAAAATAAATGTGTATGCGATTCTTTTTAGAAAGTATGTACTCTCTCTTTGGCTTTTGTAGTTCAGAGCACATTTTTTAACAGGGAATTATAGTTATTTGTATTTTAAATTAGCCTACATGTGAATTAGAACCAAATTATGTAAATAATAGTTTCAGGTAGAAATTTTAGAGTGCAAAATATACAATTATGGCCAATTCCAAGCTTAAGTGACATAGGTAGTTGATTTTTGGAAGATGTCAGCTAAGTAGTTCTCACAAATGGCAAAAGCATTTCTCATTTAAAAAAAAAAAAGTACACCTACGAGTAAATTAAGCATATATGTTCATCACTGTAAAATATGCAAGTGACTCAAGTTTCACACTTGTCCACACAAATGATGTCAGATTATTATAATTTCTATCACACTTTAAAATATCCTCTCAGTATGCATGTTTCTTATTTTGACAGCATTATTATATTAAAACCACTGCTTTAATATGTACTATGAGTAGAATTTGAGAGCAATCTGAACAGCTGGATGCATTCAAGAAGGGATGTACTGCATCAAGCATCAGGCTCATTTTGCTGTATTGTGTTAATTATCAGTCACACACCTGTTAGTGTCACAAGCTATTAGCAGGTTGGTAGGAATACCTGAGCTCAGGAAGGTATGGAACATATGAATTCAGGAAAGCATGCACTCAGAACTTATAAGTTTTTAAGAGTGAAGACTTGTCAACCATGCATGAGCTGCTCAATCTGTTCAAGTTGCTAATATTCAGTGGGCAGTGATCCTCTCCATACACATTTTTTGACTGCCAGAAATCCTCCATGACAGATGGATATATACCACTGGATTATAGCCATGCAAATCATTATGATGACTGCCTCTAAAGCCATAGCAATGTTAATATAGATTGCAATGTTTCCTCAAGATAACATCAAGGAGCCATGTAATCTTTAATGATGAGTCTCAACATGATGTGGATGACCAACACATTTGCATGCAAAGACAACATAGTCAGCACAAAGATAAAAAATTTTGTTGCCACATGTCTAGAAGGATGGGTATCATGGTATGCAAAAATGTGCGATTTCATATGATACATGATCACCATTATTTTTTATCATAGGACTTGGACAGTCTGTAGGTACATTGATGTGAGGTCCTTCAAGTATTTGTAACCCTGCCATTTAAAAATGACTGTCCCAGTATCCTGCCATTTATAAATGATTCTACCAATACTACAACATTCATTTTTATACAACATCTTAAAAAAGTCTTGCTTTCAGCCACAGACACTGCCATAGCCAGCCACATGGGCAGACCTGTCTTTAACTCGAAACCTCTGCGATGCTACAGACATCAAGATACTGCCATCACAAAATTTATAAGAATAATAAGCCAGAATCCAATCTGCATGGTACCATCTAATGCAGAACTATATTAGAGACCTCTACAACTCCAAATATGACATGGCGCACAATGCATTAACAATACTTATGGCCTAATGTCTTATTGGGCACTGCAATTCTTTTTTTTTTTAATATTGTGCAGTAAATACTTGTCATTGTAATATAAATATTTGCAAAGAGTATTGGATACTATGTAAATATTTGCCGTCAGTAGTGAATGACTACCTTAAGAGGGCAAAAATGCCAGAACCAAGTTGGTATGCAACATATATGCATCAAATATATTTCAAGAACATAAATATTGCTACCAAGATATAAAGGATTGAGTCAAAATTTATTCTGATCATTATCCAAAGCAGATATCACATACAACCTCAAAACATGGTGGAGTGCTCTTCACCAATAAATATGTTGACAGCAATAGCATAAAATTTATCAAACTTAAAAATGGATATGGTCAGTTATCAGGTCAGGGATGTTAGCATTTCAGATATAATATTTTTTTAATACGTTCATAAAAGTAGTGGTAAAAGAACTAAGTATGGTGTAATGAGACAGCTTTGATAATGCATTGACTGTGGAGTTTTCCCTTTCACTGAATAGCAAAATGAATAGCAACTGCAACAGCTGATGATTAGCTCTCAACAATCGCAGATTAGGTGTATCCAAAGAAATCTTCTACCTGAAGGGCAAAAGTATTTATGAATTTCAAGCTGTAATACTAGAATTCTCAACAAATAGTTAAAAAAGCATGATGAAAACTTTAAGCTACTCCTTTGGCTACTTAAGCTTACCATAACCAACCAAATTCAACATATTTAGGATTACCTTGGTATGATAGAAGAATAAATCCTCAATCAAGGAATTTACAGAATCCATACGATGAAATAAAATCTGTTTAGTCACAGATACATTTTGCAACCTATTTAATTATTACGTTTTTCTTACGAAAGTTGGCAGCAATGCTTATTGCAAAAAAGTGCACATATTGGATATCAAGCAGATATTTATAATAATGAAACTAGCCCAAAGATACCCTACTACATTAGGCAAGTCAATTGCCTAGGTGTGGAAATGCGAGTAATACATAAACATCTCCTGTTTTATTGTGATATAAAATAAATGAGGTTAGAAAATAATCCCTGAGTGGGGGAATTTTGGCATGAATTGTACAAGACCAAAGCTATGATATTGGCACTAATATACATAGAGAGATAAGTGGATATGTAAATTCAATATATTTCTTTGTAATCCACTCATCATTTTACTCCACTCATTATTTTATTCCCAATGTTATGTCCCTTGTTCACCATTAAGTAGTAAATAATGCAACTAAATATAATATAGAATCATTATTAAGTAAAGTATAGTAATGCTACCCTTGTCCTTCTGAATAAGCAAATAGACAGAATATTTAAAATAAAAGAATTTTAGAACTGGAAGCGATTTTTAATATACACTCACAATCAAGTATTGAAGCAACAAGACCAAGTATTGAAGCAACAAGACCAATTAGTTAAGAACCTGCATATGCTCTTAACAAACGAAAAATAATGAAAATTTGAATTAGTTTTCAAATTAAAAATTATGCTAATTCCTTAGCTAAACATGTTTATAAATTTATTTGTTGTATTATGTGTTTGCTTAGCACAGTGTTTCTTAAACTGTGTCTGACGGGACCTCAGAGTTCCATGGAGATCACTCAATGGAATGAATTAACTCTGTGAATTTTACATGTTTTTTTTTTACTTTACAGCTTTACAACTTACGGGCTTTTCAAAAGAGAAAGAGGTAAATATAGGGTAGACATTTATTGAAGAAATTATTCAGCACCTGAAAGATTTCAATGAAGCTTTTAATCAGTACTTTTCAAATGAACATCAGATTAAATATCAAAGTGAATTTTGGATTAAAAACCCATTAATTGTCAACTGATCATGTCATAAGAAGAAACCAAAACTTTTATTTAAATGTCATCTTATTCATTGTCACAAATAAAATTTAAATTAATGCCATTATTGGAATTCTGATGCAGTATAAGAGATAAATATCCTAATTTGTCAAAAAGGCCATATTAGCACTTCTACCATTTGCAACTACATAAATGGGGTTCTCAGCTGTATGTGTCAACAAAAAATAAATACCGCAACAGACTTAATGGCAAACCTGACATAAAGCAAAATTCAGTTTTCATCATAAAGCCTAAAGTATATCACCAATAAATAAAAAAAAAAGCAACATCATTTATCTTATTAATGCTTTGAAGATAATGGCCAAAATATAGGTCAGAGTCGCAATGCCTTAAAATGATGGCTTCGACCGAAATATCAACCAGAGAAATTCTACCCTCTTACTCCTCAAGCTCTGGGGACAGCCATTATTTGATAACCTTCTGTGCACCTTGTTCAATGACTGGCATTTTCCCGATTAGTGTTTCTTTTTGCATTAACTAAATGAATCATAATAGGACTGCAGTGTTTGCTAGCTGATGGAAAAAAAAAGGGTTGCATTTCCTGAGAAATATGGTATTTTGCCCAGCAACAGGCAGTACTAAATTAACATTCTTTGAAATTATACGTCTTAAATGACCAATTTTTATGGAAATGGAATATGAAAAATTTCATGCAAAGTGTAAGAATACAGGTAAAAAATTGGTTTGAAGATAGCTGTATCTCTTGATAACAGATGTTTGTTTTATTTATTATTAGCTCATGTGCAGTGTCAAAAGTGAAAGTGTGCAAGATGCCAGATTTATGAAATTCTCTGATAATCAACAGATCATTGTGTATATTGCATGAACATCAGCACGAAAAAAAAATTACAAAAGGATTTCTTGAAAAATATAAGTTTATTCCCAATGTTTTCTGCTTTTTTAATTTTAAATTACAAAGGGTTTCTCGAAAACTATAAGTTTTATTCCCAATGTTTTCTTCTTTTTTAATTTTATTAATTGGTTTTTCTTTTATAGAAATCTTAGTGAAATGCCATTTGTAAGTTGACTCTTGCCTTTCATGCATTAGCTTGGTAGAAAACCAGTTTCCAATGAGCCTATGATTTTTTGATGGGATGAAGATTGTTGGAAAGTATAAAAAAAATTTTTAAAGTGCTTTTCAGAATCTGTTAGAGCTTGTTCATAATTGAACATTCATTTCCTTTACTAAATTTTAATGATTTTGAAAACATGTTCTGCATCCTATGTAATTGCCATATTTTTTTACTCTCAACTGTAATGCTTTTAGGTTCACTATCTATATAATGAGTCAAGAATCTATCTGTATCTTTTGAAAATCAGACTGACTCTCAAATCACGATATTCAAAAACTGCTTCTGTAACCCTTACACTTAATTACAGAGTATTATGCTTTAAAATTTTAGCCCTATAACTCCTTTGGGAGATTGTTACTCTTGAGTTTAATTTGGCTGAACTCTCCCAAATCTTATATGGCTACCTACATCTACAGGCCAGGCCTGATGACATAATTATATGGCTATTTTAGCAGAGAATTATCCTATTTATTATGGCAAAAAGAAGGCATTTAAATTCTTTTTATAATTATAGAAGGAGTAAACTTTCTGATGATATCAACAACTTTCGAATAACTGAGCTCTTGTGAAATGAAAAGGCATTAAAAAGTACAAAGGAAGAATTTTTTAATTTCTAGGAATGGTTGTTAATATATGATCATTCACTAGTGTGTAGAAACACACAACATCAAATACAGAGGGGAATTAAAAATATACAAAATAAAATTTAAAAGCACAAGAAAAAACGAAGATTTAAAAACACAACGAGAGAAAAAAAAAGCATTTGTTCAATTGTTCCAATAATACATTAGATAGTAATCATATTGGTTTCTCATAAAAACAAAAGGCACTATGGATTAGTGCTTCCAAACAGTTAGCACTAGTTGAGAACAACATTGCTAAAAGAATATATATATGTTCCCCATTTGAAAGCTGAAATATTGTAACATTTTAATTTTAGTCCCAATGTTTTACTTAATTATTTTTCCATTCAGAAATTCTATTAAGTTTTTTTCTACAGTTTTATTTCCAGGAAGTTTCCCCCTTTTTCACTTTTATGATACAGGTCTGAGTGAATTTAAACAAATTTGGGTATTTTTCTACAAACCTGCTTTATAAGCCATTAACCATTTGGCAAGTCTGTCATGTAAAATTTTTTTGGAAGTTTAAATTTTATAGTTAAACTGACTATTGTATTTTTTCTGTATAGTGACATGCTGAAAACTAGATTTTTATTTGCTGTTTTGTATTGTTTGTAGTCTTAATTTCTTTTAAGATATTGCAGTATTTTGTTGAGACTGAAATTCACATATGGATAATTGCTGCACTTTTTGATATAAGGTGTAATTGTATTGAAATAGTTTTATTCTTTTCCCTTTTATTTACGTTAATTATGTTTTAAAAGTAAAGTGAAACTAAATGCGAATTCAGCACTCCTTAATTGTTCATTTTAAAATTTTAAATTTATTACCCCTTGATATGTTGATTTGAATCATTAAAATATGAATAATTAATATCCATATTCAATTATAAAAAAATTTAAATTCTTCAAAAAAATTTTATAAAATTTAAATTTGAAACTTACTTGTTTATAAAATTTATTAGTTTCTTCATTTTTAATGTCAGTTTAAAGAATTTTACATGACAGTATAATTGTTTTCTTCTAATCACAAATTTTTTGTTATATTAATATATGTGTGTGTGTACTAAAAGAATATAGTAAAAGTTCAACTATCCGGCAATTAACTAACATGAAAACTCAAGTAACTGGAATATTTTTGAATTTTAGAAACTTTTCTTAACATAAAATTAAGCAAATACAAAGTCTGTAACTCAAATTGTAAATTTAAAGCATTAAATAGGACAATGATTCAAATCAGACATAAACTACCACCAAATAGTGAGATTAGTACCAATAATGCATATGTTTGATATAATGCTTAACATTTTGGCTTTATGTAAGCCTGATTAATCTCAATAAGTTGGTTTAAACACACTCAGAACACAACTTTTTGCAAAACACCATATAAGTTAAGTAAAAAATGATTAAAATTTGGCACTTGTATTCACCAGAACAGCATGCAGTACAGTGTTTGCAAATTTACGGGATCCGGGCATCAAGAAAAGTATGACTTAAAAGAAAATTAATAGGCACTGGCTGTGCAACCTGAAAAATTATAAAAAGTGATTTTAAGTTTATTATATGTTATGCCTGTAACTTGTAGATGATAGATGTTAACTAAATAAGCAGCTATCTGTTCTTTCTAACTTCTCACCAGAATGACTGGTGCAAGTTTATCAAGATCTCCTCCAATTTTCACGGTCAAGAGAATTTTGTAATCTAATATAATGTTTGCCCTTTATGTCTATAATTTCTGTTTTTGTTTTAAAATCTCACATAATTTAAATGTATGCATTTGATGTTCAAGATGATAACAAATAAAATAACTCTTTTTATAATTTTAGGTACAGCATTTTTTTTCTTCCATTTAGCTTTTCTTTCATGAATTGTAATTTTTAAATGCTCAGTTATCTGGAATTCGGCATATTTCTAAAAATTTCCGGATAGTCGAGCTTTTATTGTATACATACATATTGGTTGCAAATGAATTTAATATGCAACGGTGGATACGATTATCTAAAAAAAAAGTTTCATGTAAAACGCAGGACTAAAATTAAATTTATTGTTTGCTATAATATGGGAAGGAAGGAAGTTGAATGGTGACATAATTGGAAATTATGCTTTAAAGTATATTTGCTAAATTATCTTTATCACTACCAAAATGAGCAATGATATTATCAGGAAAATGAATTAAAAAACAGAAATAAAAAAAAGTCTTACGGCATGTAAATATTAATGATTTCTGGACTTAGGCAGTTCCTCTAGTTAGTTTTCAGTTTAGCAATAATACAATGCTATTTTGCAAAACAAATTTAATCTGTTCTATGACAACACTCATGATGCTGATCTATTCTGTAGACAGCATTTTCCATCAGTTACAATGAAAATAATTTTAATCCATTCCAAACTCTGGTCCAAAATTATGGAATTCACAAATAACATTTCGGAAAATAATAAACAACCTCACAAATTATTGGAGAAGTTAAACAACAAGGATCGGCATAATATTTGTAAATTTTGCAGGACTGGTTTCAATGATTTAACTACAGAACCAACTTCCTCAGCTGAAGAAAATGGTAATATTTTTAAGTTTTGCAGGACTAGTTTTGATAGTTCTGTAGTGAAACCATTGAAACTAAGTCAGCAAAATTTACAAATATTATGCGTATTCCTGTTGTTTGACTTCGCTAATAATCATTATTTAGTGTGTTATTTTAACCTAATCATCAGTAATGTTGGAAGTGCTAGAAATTACTAATTTACTTCATTTATAAATATATTTAAGTAAGGAATGTACTATGCACATATAAGTACTCATATATTTTGTATATATGGTCTGATTATTTTTTAAATTCAGCTTAGTCTGAATCTTCCACTGCAGTGAAAATTTCAGCTGTTTTTTTTTTTTTTTTCTTTGCATTTGGCACATCATTGGTCTTCCTTTTTTTGGAAACTGAGATTTCAAGAAGTTGTCTACAGTAGTTTTTCTCTTCTTCAATATGATCTTGAAGAATTACATGGCAGTGACATTGAAAAAAACCAGCCATTCTGTTCAGCTTAGTGGGATGACACTGCTGAGACGTGTCCTAGACCTCTTCTTATGTCTAATTAAATAAAGTTTTGCTTTAAGGAATGTGGAATCAGTCTAATTTTTATTTCTTCGGAAGGTCCTCAAAAGCTGCAGTGTAGGCATGAACCTTTTCTCTTACCACTTCCTCCCAGAAAAAACTTTTTTCGAACTTTCTTATGTTCCAGGGCAGGACACACTGCAGTTCTTCAGTGGAAATGTGATATTTTTCTAATAAACAGAAGAGAGTTTGGAAGTTATTCATATGGAATGGTTGATGCTGAATCCATTAATCATCATCAAGAATACTGTTGTGGGGAGGCAGACTAATATTATGCACATGAAATGGAAGGGAAGAACCTACTCACATAGTGTATGGAAACTGAACTTTCCGCAGTTTCAGGTTCACTCAATCTCTCCTAATCACTGTATCATCTAGGTAATGTAATATGAACAAGTACACTTATTTACATGTTCCTTAGCTCATTGTCTTTACATAATTTTTTTTCTTTTTTTAACATGCTCTTGAAACAGGAAATAAAACAAATTTAGCTATACATTTAATATGTGATGAAATATGTGTACAGTTTGTAATGCTGGATTACGCTTGTTGACCCATCACGGGATATAACTTCCACAGCAGATAAATCAACAAATGCAAATTCCTTGCTTGCTAAATCTGAATTATTGTTATGTGTACTGCAGCCAGAATTTGACACATTTGAAAATTTTAGGGACTTCTAATTAGATAGTTGCACTAATATGCAAGTACCATTGTTTAGACAAATACTTAAATTATGTTTCTATGATATGAGCATTTTGGTATACATTTATAGATATTTAATTTATATTATATATCATCTGAATAATGCTTCTTTTATTATTGTTTCCTTTATTTTAATTAGTTCTATGAATAAACTTTACTTCCATTTGATTTGACATGAAACTTTCAATTTCTACCGAATACTCTGAATAACATTTCTAAATCATTTCATTTAAATGTGCATTTCTGAAAATGCAAATACTAGAATATTTCTATTTTAAGTTTCCTTTATTGGAATTTTATTTTATTTAGAGTAGCATTTTACTAATGTTAAATAGTAGTAACGGCAAGACTAGATTTTATTAGCACCTGCGAGAATTACAAGGCAAAACAGGAAACTCTATAGATTTTCTGATCATGATTTAGAGAAGGCTCATATTTTCTTGTGAAATTAATGTAAAAAACTAACATGCTTTTCATTTCTTATCAGTAAATCCATTAAAAAAAATAATTTTGAAACACTGCGGTAATTCTACAATACTTGCAGCAAATTTTGATGATGATATTACAAATATGATACTTTTAGAAACTAATTGTTACACTAAACAAACATGTCAGTGAAATGGCTAACATTCATTTTCACATAAGTTATTGTGGCGATCACGTGGTTCAGTGAAGCCTGGTTAGTTGCTAGCTCGTGTTGCCATCTATATTCGCCAGTGAGAAGTGCTGCGTCGCATGAGCGGGACTCGATTGTGGGTCAATTTACTGGGAGTCGAATTCTTTACCACTAGCCCAAAAGAGCTCCATTGTGCTAGGTTCAAGAATTCTAACTCTTTCAAATTCATGATCATGGAGTTGTTCAGGAGATCGGTCTGCCGCAGTTATATTAAGAGCCTAAAATACTAAATGAGATTCGCATTTTTACAGTGGTCATGCTGTAAAGCATTACTTAAAAAAAAAAAAAAAAACTAAGCTAGCCATATTTCAGATCATGTAGAATATATGAAATGACAATTTATATAAAATCAGTTTTTTGCTCATATTATTAGAGTTTGTGAAAAATGTCAACATTAAAATAGTAATGGAATTTTTTTTATTTCTTTTTCTATGTTTTATATTTGGCCTGTAAATAATTTCCTTGGTCATGTTTCGTCCTACAAGTTCTGCTCGTGCTTAAACGAAAGGTTGTGCCAACACCCAAGAAATATTCAAAAAGCTATTGAAGTTGCAAGAAACAAAACAGAATCTTTTAAATCAGGAAAACCAAAATAAATTCACATTATCAAACAAAGAATTCCCTTCTCTACCAAACACCAAAGAACAAAATTTCTCAGAAAATGCTACAGCCTGGTTTAGAAAGAAAACAGAGCAAGATTCCAAAGAAAATGAATTATCCTTTTTAGAATGGGTAAAAATTCACTTGCAGAAAAAAGTCAAAGAATTCTTTGCAAAATTCAAAGCTGTCAAATCTACTATAGATAAACTTGAAATAGGAATTTCCTCAGGAGACTATTTTTCAAATGTTAATTTTGATTTCTAGCCTATTAACTTTAAATTATCAAATGCAACTTTTTAGTTTAATTCACTTCAACTGCAGTATTTTACCCTCATCATCGCTCTTGAAAGGACTTTGTGTTTTTATTCCAACTTTTAATAGCACTTAGTGTATTTAAACTCATGATTTTTTATTTTGTATTTGTGCCTCTGTGCGATGATGTACTTTATAAATAGTGCATCTTATTTTTGTAAGCATATGTTAATGCAGTATGATTATTAATATACTGGTTAAAACTCTCAGTAGTTGTATGACAGCAATAAAGTGATGATACCTGATAAACTTGGATTAAATTAAATTTTTCTTGCATATTCTAAAATTAACAGAAAAATGTGCAGGATTATTATTTTATTATGCAAGTTTTAAATGCAAAATTATTATTGATCCAGAAGTGGATTAATGAAGTAAGCATTTTTCTGCACAGAGAGTGCAGTTGTATTTACAACATTCAGAATGACTCTGGTTAAAACGCAAAGTAAATGGTTTTATGAATGTTTCCTCGGTCAATGTGATTCTTAAATTTTCTGTTTTATAAATATAAGAAATATTCAGTTGATCTGAAAATGTTTTGGACATCCTATTTTTGCTAAAACATAAACATGCATTACAGTATACCATTAATAAATTTTACAAAAATTGCCAATTTGATGATGAAAGATAACACAAATATGCCTTTAATTTTCTGGTATTCCTTCTGAATTCATTCATAAAATAATTATTGTCTGGGAAAACTATAATTAATTAAAGTTAAGTTTTTTGGAATATTAAATCAACTTGATAGAATCTTTTCTCAAGTATATTTACAAATATGTTGTGTTTTTAACAAATCTTGTTAGTTCTTTAATTATATATATATACTGATTATCTGCATTTCCACTGAAATGCAGCAAAAAAAACCAGTATGGCAAAACAGTATGTCACCAAAATATTTATGCAGCAACAAAGGTATACATGGTTACACTTGACTGGTGCGGTGCACACAATGGAAGTTGAATTTGTGCAAGTCTCAGTTTTTTTTTTTTTTTTTAAGTCCTTTTTACCTTTTTTGAGGTACAGCACAAAAAAGGATTTCTTGAAAAAGGCAAGTATTTTACAGGGTGTGACAGAGGTAACTCTCTGATTTCAAACATAAATAATTAAGCAATGGTACATATTATTCAAAATTTTATTTCACAATTTGAAAAACAATATTTATCATTTTGCTTTTAACATTCACCTTCACCTCATTTTGAAAATGGTGTCATCCAAATGCTGACCTTCATTGTCGCATAGAAGTTTTGCCACTTGAAAAAGCCAAGTATTTTACAGGGTGTGGCAGAAATAACTCTTCGAATTCAAACAAAAATTTTGCTTTTTACATTCACCTTCATCTCATTTTGAAAATGATATCACCTAAATGCTGACCTTCACTGTCACCCAGAAGTCTTCTTCCCATTTCTGAAGTCTCACCCATAAGTTCATCATTATCCTCCAAATCATTTCTTGCATATTCGCCATTTCTGTGCCATCGACCCAGTCCCTTAGGCAGTCAGTGATCTTGCTTTGCATGAACCCCACTGATTCTTAGTTTGACTCCTTTGAAGTCTCATCTCTAATCATGTCCTATTTTAGGACTCCTCTTACGGACAATGATAGAAGTGAAATTTCCAACTCAGAAAAATCTACTTTTTCATTACCGGGCACTTAAAGACGATAAGCATTTTTGAAAGACCCTCGACTTAAAAGAAAAGGCAAAGGTAGAGGAAGAACTGACGAAATGGATAAAAAGACCAAGACTGCCGAAGACGAACTTGCGAATATTGAAAATGACAACATTCTCAGGAAACTACTTGTCGATCCGGAAGATGAAAAATATGTCAACCTGATGGAAAAGATGAAAACCGTAACAACCGAAGAGGAGAAACAGGCATTCCTTACGGAATTCTTATGAGAAACAACTCCTGGCCCAAAGCAAAGACCGGATAAGAATCAAGGAAATAGTAACCCAACCCCTGAAAGACCCTGGATTTCACCCAAAAAAGTTGCAAAAATCCCAGTTGTACCGGCACCCATGGAAATATCTCAGGATAACCAATTTCAACTCCTGCAAGAATTAGTTGAAGAGAACCAAGAAGGAGGAGAAAAAGCTGAAACCCCACCCCCACTGATCATTTCTGCAAGCGACGAATCTGATTGGATGAAAATAGAGGGCATCCTTAAGAAAAACTGTTCCGCACCATACGAATGTCAAATGAAAGCTAAATCAATTTTTGTATATACGAAAAACCTGAAAGACTACAGTAAAGTCAATCAAGTGCTGATTGATCAGAACATCCCGCACCATACTTATCGCTACGAGTGCGAAAAGCCAATTAAAGCTATTCTTAAAAATATCCCGGCATCGTTCACAGAAGAAGCTATCCAACAGGAACTTAACCGCAGGAAATACCCGGTTACTAAAGTAAAACAGTTTTCCCGAAATCAGAAAGGACAGAGCATCAAGCTTCCCATATATCTGCTGGAATTAAGAAGAAACAACAAAGGAAACCAAATTTTTAACCTCAATAACATGTTCAGCTTCCCAGCGACAATCGAGAAATTTAACCTGAAGAAACGGCCAATCCAATGCTATCATTGTCAACAATATGGACATGTGCTGCAATAACCTAATAAGGTGTGTGAAATGCGGAAATTCCCACCGAAGCAACGTGTGCACAATGAAGCCAGAAGACAAGCCAACATATATATTCTGCAGAGAAAACCACGTAAGTAGTTACAGAGGTTGCAAAGAATACCAAAGGACTAGTTTGTGCAATTCTCTGATTTTTTTTTAAGTGAAAATAGGTCAATGTGTACATGGACACAGTTTGTGAAATTCTTTGGAGTTTGTGAAATTCTTTGACTTCTTGTTTTGGTTTTGTGTAGCTGCCATCTTGAAATTGTGTCTTACTGGCACCAATCTTGGCGTCAAAACAGAACTGCCAAAAAACAAGGAGCACCCAATTGTAAACTTTTACCATAAGATCAAATGGCAGCATAGGTATTAGTACTTTTTTCTTGTTACATGTATCATAAAATTTAGAAAACTCTATATAAATGCATAGCTCAGCAGCCATACAATCCTGCTTTGCCTTAATCTGAACTTGCTTATTATAGAAGTTAAAAATGACAACTAGTAGACTGAAACAATAATCATAGTGTTTTAAATTGTATTATGTGAATAAATATGCTCAGATGGAACTGAAATGAAAGGTATAATGTTTTAATTTTTATATTAATTTCGATTTAAAAGTAATTGAAATACAAATAACCCATAACTACTGAATATTTTACTCAATTTCCACCTTCACTGCATACATCTATTGTTTCTCACACAGAATCCCCTGACAGATACATATATATGTATTTTTAATTCAGCCTTGAAATTTTCTGTACACTGAAAGGATTTTATTCGATCTCAATGCTAGTCTTGGAACAAGCCACAAGAATTGATGTAGGAAATTTAAAAGGTTGAAATGAATGTACACAAATTGATAAACAAGAACAATATCGAGGAAATATTATAGTGAATGCAGCTGCAGAATACATATTATACATCGGTGTAATATTAGAGTCCTTGGAACATCTCCACTGAAAGAATATGATATGAAATACATATCACTTCCTTCCTCGTTTACTCTTTTCATAACTACCTCCATAAACTAAACGTTAGGGACTAATTATCGCCGACCGCTTAACACCCAAATCCACTACCGTCATTTTCTGACCGCAGTGCACCGATATTTTACTACACCACACGCCCATTCAATCTTATATCAATCCGCCATGTCGCAAAGCTACAAGAAATAAGTACACAGACTTACCATTATTCTTCTACATCAGAATGAAGCTACAGGAAGTAAAGCACTGTACGGAGATCTTAACTTAATTTCATTGTTTAAAATATACATTTCAAATGATTCAAATAAATTTTATGCAGTACTCTGATAAAGTGCTTTTAAATGCTTTAGTTGGACAAAATGGCGTATTTAGAAAACAACATTGTCATTAGTGTGCGGAGATGTGATGAAAGTAGAAAAAACTATTATGTGACCAGAAATGCTTAAAAAAATGTACTTACTTTATAATTTCTATTTAAAAATTTTTGGTTCAATAAAATCAGTTTTTCTGCACCTTATGACATTGTCAACTTTTCCGTAAAAGATCTGAGGTATGAAAATTTTTAAGTACAGAAAAATATTTCGTTTTGATTCATAAAAGAAGATCATAAGCTTGTTAAAATTATTTTTCACTGCATATAAAATACATAATTTCAAACAGAATGTACTAAAATCATACCCGATTTTAAAAATTTTCAGTATGGCATCACGTCTTGCGACAACTAAATGCGATTATGTGTAAACAATCGCGGAGGTAATGAAAAACTGAAATGACACGAAGGGGATAGAAGAATAAGATGAATGCACTTTATATTAATTGTCGTTAACTTATGAAATTACATTAAAAGCATAATGAATAATCACTCGTCCTTGGAATCTCTCGAATTTCTGCCTTTCACCCTCTGCGTAATTGCTCAGAAAACATGATTTTAGTTGAAAATTAAATTGTTATTTTGAAAACCTGTTGGGAGATCGTAAGATGCTCCGAAATTAATTGTGATTTCAGATGCTTATAGCGTAGAAATTGATTTTGCTGTGACGTATAATGCAATTGTTGTATGGTTTGCAATCCATAACTTGCAATTTTAATTTTTGCATAATACGGAATCTCTAAAAGAAGTTCTAGTCTGTTTTATTTCTATCCAGCTTATTTGTTTTATATAAGCAATTAAGTTGCTGTTAATAACAGTATTGTTTCCTTTGTCTAACATTGGTATTTTAAAGATCCATCAGGCAATTACTATTTCTTGCAAATGTATTTTGGGACACATAGAAATATGCAATAATTCAAATGCATAAGCATTTTAAATCTCCATTTTTGTACAATAAAATTGAAAAAGGATATAAAACTGATATTTTTTTGCTCTTTAGTAATCTCACTTTGTATTTAAAGCAATAGTTAATTTTCAGCACTTTTAAAATCCAGGACTGTCATTTGTATTGCATTTAAATATAGCTAGGTAGTTTAAGTAATTTAGTTGCTGTAGTATGAGTTTTAAATCATCTTCAAAATGTTAAGCTGACAGGTGTAAGTCTTTTTCTTTTCTTTTCCCTCCTTTTTTTTTTTTTTTTTTTTTTTTTAAAAAATTTTTTTTTTTTTTTTTTTTTTGAAAAAAAATCTAGTCTTGGAAGAGTACATAATGATGAATGTTTTGACTGATATTCTTTGTGACTCGTCATCCTTGATGGCTTCACATAATTATAAAGAGACTTTATCACATAACAAAATAATTGCATCTCAAGATATTTCTACAAAGCAAACACCATTGCATCTTCTAGATACAGTGTCACATATTTCTAACTTGGAAAGACCGCTATCGGCCATCAATCATTCTAGTCCGTCAAGTATTGATTTATTTAACTCATCAGGTCAAATCCAGATTCCTGCAAACATGGAGCCGAATTTTGAAGAGCGAAATGATGTTTCTGTTTTCTCTGATGCCTTTCCAGAAATTGTTCCATCATGGCTCACTCATGATTTCATGAAAGTGTCTGACAACCTATCAGCACCAGGTATTCTATCCAATGTTTCAGATATTTACCAAACTGGAAGAGAAAACCAACATCTTGAAATGCTTGACTTGGGATTTCCTACTGATTTGGCTTCTCAGGATGTTGTTCCGAACAGCTTGAATAGAGCTTGTATTAATGATGGCCAAAAGCTCCTTGCAGATTTACCCATACAAAGATTTTCAAGCAGTGATTCTCTTTTGATACCATCTTTTAATGATATAAATAGTACACAGTTGCACATATCCATGAATAAAAATGAAATGCAGTACCAGAAGTTCAAAAATAATAATGCACATCATATAGACTCGTCTCGTTCTTTGATGAACACAGTGTTGCCTTGTGAAAATGAACTCCTTCACCTTCCATTGCCTTCAAATTTGACAGATCAGTGCCTTAATACTTCTAGTCCATCTATAATGTCCAGCAGTCAAAGTCAGTCTCATTCACTGGGTGTCTGTGATAAATTACCTCAGATAAATCTCAACCATTTAGACTCATTATTAGGAAACGAACCTTCTTTGTCTGACATCCAACTCCTGCGTCATGATTTTCCCAGTGTACGCCTAGATGAAGAGAATGGCTGTAATCAGCATTCAAATCGCACATGTTTAGATAATTGTAATGCTCGTAGAAATATAATATCATGTAACACAGGAAATTTTTTAAGTTCCAGCACAGTCCCAACTGTACCGACAACTCAGGATATATCTGTTCAGGTACCAGAAATTGTATTTAATGAGAATTTCGCATCAGAAAGCGACGCATGCTTTTCATGTAACCAGATACCAACAGAATCAGATATTGAAATGGTCCGTTGTTTCAAATGCAAATTTTGTGATTTCATTAGCTTGCATAAATGTTCTGTTGTGAATCATATAAATATTTCACATTCCAAGGAACAAAATTTGCCAAATACAAGAAATGATGGTGGAATTGTAAGTTCTAAAAATTCTGATAATTTCAATACATCAGTACCAGTTGGAACTCAAAGTGAAATTCATAATTCTGAGTCAGTCAGTCTTATTATTTCAACTACTAGTGTACCTCCAGTTTTAAATGCTGATGTAACAGTCATGTCATCAGTAAGCAATGTTGTGAATAGTAATGATCACTTCCAATGCATTAAATGTAATGTAGCATTTTCTAATTTATCTGATTATAAATCTCATCTTGTAACTCACCATGATTGTAATCCAGAGTATGTTTCTTTGACGCCTAAAGTCACTTCACTTGGTTATCAATTAATTCCAATTAATGGCATTATTGTAAATTCCAGGGAAGATCAAAGGCCCCAATCTAGTGTTAACATTCCTGTGAACTGTAATCAAAATATAATTCAAAGTGTTAGTAAAAATTTGAAACCTCAGACTATGAAAAGAAAAATTTATCCGAAAAGTTCAGATACCTCACCAGTAAAGATTTCTCCTAAGAAGTCGAATGTCGAATCTTCAATCTCCTCTAAGAAACAAGTTTCATCACATAAAAAGGCATGGCAGAAGAAGATGAATAGAGAACTTGGTTCATACATGTTAGTGCATTTAACATTTATTGGTATTTCCAGTAAAGTGCAGAATCGCTCACTTTGGCACTTTTTACACGAGTAAGAAGAATTGGATTTTTGTCAATTTCTTTTGATTTTTTAAGTGAATATAGATTGATGTGTATATGGAGAAAGTCAAGGGAGTGCGCAGTGCCGAGTTTGTGCAATTCTTAAAAATGTGCCAAGCAGTGGGTGATTCTGTACTTTCCCCAGTATTTCTTACATTTATAAATTACAGCATAAATTTGTTTCTTTATGCAGCTATTTCTTTTTCTATTTCATTAGAGGCCAGATAAATACATAAGTTTGAGAAAATAAAAGAATCAAAATGCTTCATTCTAAGTATTTAAAGTTTGTGTGAGAGTTATGTATACAGCAATTATGCTTGCAAATTAAAAAATTCTAAGTGGCAAAAGTAAGCCTCAGAATGTATTTTTTGAATTTGAAATTTTTTCTGATTAAACTTTCAGTGTTTTGCCAGCATTTCACAAATTTTTCTACTAGTAGTTCAGAAATGTTGCCAAGTGGTAATACATTTTTTTTTTGTTGAAACATAGAAGACAATATAATAAACAGTAAAATTGTTATTGCAGCTGTATAGTATACTAAATTTGGAAAATATTTTTAATAACATTTTTGGCTGCAGAACTAAATATTAACTACTTGTAAAATTGTCAACTCATGGCCAATATATTTCAATGCCACATAAGAAATAAAAAAACCGGTTTATGAAGCCCTTATAAATTTTAGGGCTCTTAAAAACTTGATTTTTGATCACTGAATTCTTTTAAATTTATTGGACCACTTGATTAAATAGCATGATATCTGCCTTGCTATGCATTCAAATGTTGAACTTCTTTTTAACAATTTTTATGCTATTAACTATTCCAAACATAATATACTAATAAAGCAGCATCTTTTATTAACATCCAATTCATTAAATGTATTTGAAAACTTGCCAGTATGTTATGTTTTGGAATGTATTCTGAGTGAGATGAGATTTTTTTTACAAGGGGCATAAGGGAATGAATTTTAACTAAATTGTGAAATATTTAGTACTGTACTTAGTTGCAAAGTAAATTCATTATTCATTAGGTCATTTTTTGATAGTTTCTTACCTATTTCTGGATTGATTTGAATTTGGGAGATAAAGGCATAGCTAAGCCCTTGTATATATAGTGAAGTCCTGTTTGTATGTCTATGAAGAGAATATTCAAAGAAGACATATAATCAAAATTTTAGTTCAGAATGATATGTGCATATTTTAACTGTATATATTAAGGCTACTACTGTGATATGTATCCAGTTTTACCTTCTTACTTTTAGTTGTTTAAAACCTCAATCTTATGTTTAAGGGGAAAAAAAAAATGCTTCGGGTTTTCTTCTTTCTACAAAGGATCTATTGGCAATGGTGCATATTTACTCACCAATGGTTAATTGGCTGTGATTTTAGCAGTGTACAGTTAAGTTAGAAGATATTTAGCATATGGAAGTAAAATTAACAGGTTAGCCATGATATTTAAAGGATCTAAATTAAAGAAACATATTAAACACACATAAATTAAAGTGAGTAAGAAAAGACATAATATTAATCAGTTAAACATGATAAAGCATATAAATTAAACTGTATATAGTAATACGTAGGCTTACCAATACTTCCTATCTCTTTTATTAAATTTGTAGGGTCCTAAAAAGAGCTTTTTTTTTTTTTAACTGTGCTGTTAAGGAAATTGCAGGAGACTTGTTATGTTACAGGAAAACAATCCTCGATTGTCTTCAGAATTTCTGTGAATGGGTCATTATTATCATTAAGTATTCATTTCAACAGGGTAAATTCTAGTCAAAATTTTACCTTTAAACAAAAAGAATTCTATCCAAAGAATTGAAAACTTAAATGAAATAATAAAATACTTGATTTGAAAAATTCAAATCAAAATTTTTTACCAAAAAAAGTTCAAAATCATTTCAAAATTGTTTTAAATTAAAATTTTTTTTTTCCTTGTTTTGGGGAGAGGCCAGAATTTCCGGGTGAACTATTATAATTAAAATACATTGGAATGGTTCATCAGCCAATTCTGGATATAGAAAAGGAAAGATTTTTTGGTGAAAATGCGCTTTAGCCCACTCCTTGGCGATGTTTTGAAAATCGCCAATTTGGCGCGTTTCTGCGAAACGTCTTTGCAATTGCAACCTTCCCGGCACGCTCCGCGAAAACCTATTGTAAACAAAACATAGAATTCTAAAGCATAAATTAGTATGGAAACTGTTGCCACAAAAAGATTATAAAATAATATGCAAAACGAACATTATGATCATTAAAATATTTGTCAGTTAGGTTTAAATTATTTATTTACATTTTATGTTGTAATACTTACACATTTTATGCCGTTACATAACCTTCCCGACACGCTCCGCGAAAATGTAACCAAAATGGCATCGAAGAAAGAAGGAATTTTTTAAAAGGGTATTAAAATTACAAACTTACACACCTTTCCATTTTAACTTAAAAAAAAAAAAAAATCTGCGAATTGCACAATGTAGGCAACGTATACAAATGAACAAAATAAGCTAAAATAACGAAAATAAATTACAAGAAAATGCCATGTGCACAGCGTTCCTTTTAAACTTAAAAAAAACTTCAGCGAATTGCACAATGTAGGCAACGTACACAAATCAACAAAATAAGCTATGACCGGGTAGCTTAAAAATACCCAGTGAGCCATGTTGGCGGATATACGGAGTTACCCATGTTGGCGCGTTTATTGCTTATTCAAAAACAATCGCCGCCAAGCAGTGGGCTAAGCGCATTCCAACCGAATTTTTTATGGAAGAGAGATTTCAATTGAATTCAGTTTTCCTCCTCCTGACGAAGTGGCATTGAAGTTGATTGAATTCCTCTTCTAATATATTGTTTATTCTTTATTAAATTTAATTGATTTTTTAAATTAGGGTATTACCTATTTAAAGTATTTTAATTTTAACATTTTACAAATTCTTTTTACATTTATAGGATTTTATGAAATTTATTACTTAACAATTTCATTTTTGGTCTTTGTAAAAAAATTGGTATAAAAATATTTTACTTATCAACTAATTAATTAAATTTCTTACTTTATGTCTTTACTGATAATTTTTCAGCAGTATGCAAAAATACCAGGCATGATTATATTATTTTTAAAAATTGTTTTGTAATTATATACACTCACGTTTGTGAAAATTGCAACACCATGAAGGACTTACGCGAGTGAGCTGAAATTTTCAGGAAATGCAAAGTAGCGCATGATATGCAAATGATTAGAATTGCAAATCCGTAGCGCATGCGTATGCTGAGCAGCGCCCTCTGAACGGCTGATGGATCCGAATAAATAGACGGCTGTAGCGAGGCGTGTATGGTTATCTGCTAGTGGTAAACGTTAACTCAATCTGTACTTATGCCTCGTCGACGAAAGAGAGCGAGATTTGAACAACTTACAGAGTTTGAACGAGGGAGAATCATCGGCCTTCGTGAAGCTGGATTGTCGTATCGTGCAGTAGCCTCTCGTGTGCAGCGTAACAGCAGCACAGTGATGCGCGTTTGGAAGCAGTGGACGGACGAGTGTCGGACAACTCGGAAATCCGGGAGTGGACCCCGAAATGTGACGTCAGCTCGCGATGATAGACACCTGGTCCGCATGGCGCGGACGGACCGTACAGCTTCCTCTAGACAATTGGCAGCACTGTGGTCAATAGCTACAGGTGTTTCATTGTGTGCTTCATCAATTCGTAGACGTCTGCTGCAGTGTGGACTGCGCGCACGGACTCCTTTATACAGGATCCCCCTAACGCACGACCATCGCCGCCTGCGGCTACAATGGGCCAATCAGCATAGAGACTGGCGTGCTGATTGGCAGCATGTCGTGTTTTCTGACGAATCCCGCTTTAATTTGTGGTACCATGATGGCCGCATTCGTGTCAGACGCTATGCCGGTGAACGCCACCTTCCGGAGTGCATTATCGAACGCCACAGTGGACGAACACCCGGAGTTATGGTCTGGGGCGCCATAGCATATCATAGACGATCTCAATTGCTACGAATTGTGGGCAATCTGAACAGCAACCGGTATATCCGTGAAGTTCTACAGCCCGAAGCTGTTCCCTTCCTTCAAAGCTTGCCAGGCGCTGTATTTCAACAGGACAATGCCCGCCCTCATACTGCTCGGATTGTTAAATCCTTCTTTGCAGCGCAGCAGGTACAGCTTCTTCCTTGGCCTGCGTGTTCCCCGGATATGTCGCCAATTGAACATGTGTGGGATGTCATTGGTCGGCGTCTTGCTCGTGATCCTCGTCCTGTTGCGTCTGCAGACGAACTTTGGGTACGCGTACAAACGATATGGAATGCTCTTCCTCAGTCAGACATTCAAACTTTGTTTGACTCCATGCCATGTCGTGTAGCAGCACTTATTGCGGCGCGTGGTGGCCACACAAAATACTGATTCTGATCTCTTGTTCTTGTTTGTTTGCTTTGAACATTTAATCATTTATTTGTACCACTACCACTCAACTGTGTATTAAATTGCATTCAATTATGACGATTCCTTCTTGGTGTTGCAATTTTCACAAACGTGAGTGTATATATATATATTTCAGCAACTTAATACATGAAAATACTAGGCATGTTTACATTTTGTTTTTAAAAAATTGTTTTATAATTATATATATATATGATATAAAATTTCTTATTTTTTTATTTCTCAGATGTGAATTTAAAGGCTGTAACATGCGCTTTCGAGCACTGGATAACCTTGAGTATCACAAAAAGTGTCATGTATCGGGTGGAAATACATTTGCTTGTCCTGAGTGTGGAATGGAATATGAGAAGTGGGGTGCAGTTGCTGGTCACTTGTGGAGAATTCATAATAATGACATGGAACTGCATGCCTGTGATCAGTGCCCTTTCCGGTAACAGAATATTTACAATAATTTTCTTTTCATGCAGTAAAAATAAATAACTTATTATATTTAAAATTTGTTTTATTTGAAATTAATAGTATTTCTAAAATAGTTAAAAAGAAGGTTAGAGTATATATTTATTTATGTTTATAGTTGTAAAATGTTGATCAGTTTTTTTATAAAGTGGTAGTAGTACACCTATTGCACAACACCCTGGCCTGTTGGTAAGCTTAACCAATGGACTTCATTTACACTTTTGAGTCTTGTGGTCTGCATACTCAAATATCACCCTATGTTATTTTTTTCTTTTCCTAAAAATGAAGGGAAACATGCGCAAGAAATGTTTTGAGAATCATCAGTATGTGATTTCAGCAGTGCATGAACATCTGGGGAAATTGATGTCTACTAATTTTTATGCCAGTGTTTTTCAGGTTTGATATATACTGCCTAAGAAGTGTGTTTAGTTGAATAGTAAGTATGTAGAGAATTGGACAACAAACAAGATTTTTGAAATTAGAATAGTTAATTCTGTATTATTTCTGTTTAGTGTAGAGTGTGTGAGCTTTTGGAACTCGTCTTACATATTTTTTTAAATACATTTTTGCATTGAAAACAAAATCTGCTAAAACTGAGAAGGGAATAAGTGGTTTGTTTCTTTTTCACAAAAAGATGCAGATAAGAAATAATAAATTACCATGATACCTGTTCTGTTTTTTAATTAGATTAATTTAGTTAAATGAATGTCTGGACATACAGTTTTCATTCAGTATGTATTGTAAAAGCCTTACATGACTGGACAAGAAATTCAAACTCCTTTTCATTGTTATCATTTAGAAGGTTGGTAACTTGACTCAGGTGTCTAATAAAAGTACTTCTGTTCTTGCCTTTGTTGTCTTTTCATTTTCATTGACTGGTTGAATTAGATATCTCAGCCTTTGGGGAAACATTTTGGATCCTCAAGAAATTGAACATTGTTAGGTTAGATTATGTGAATATGGCAAAGCCACAAGAGCTATCTGCCTTAAAGGAGAGATACCTTCATGGAGGACTTTCTAAATGAAACTGGCTTGTATTCATGTTACATGTGAGAAACCCTCGAAAACCAACTATGCAGCCAATCCGTGTATCTGGGATCGAATCCCAGCCAGAATGAACTACCAATATTCAGCAGTCTTAACCACTCAGCCACTGGTAAGGCTCTGTTGGAAATCTATCAGACTTGTTCAGTGAGAACACTTTTATAGGAAATGATGCATGTTATCTTGCTTTTAAATGAAAAGCTTATATAGTAATTTTCATTTAAAATACAGAGGTTGATGGTTATGTGATTAAAATCCTGATATCTGTTATATCAGAATTCAACTATATAAATGTTTGCCATGTTCAGAAAAAGAAAAATTCAAAAGATCAGTTTGTATTGTGTACTGTCAAAAACTAGAGCTTTTTCATTCAGAAGTCAGTATCACACATTTTATATCTTCAGAGTAAATAAAACTCATGAAATTAACATTAAAGGAATTCCATTAAGTTAACTTTCACTGAATTCTAGTGTAGTTTATTAAAGTTTGAAATTTCAAATAAAATCTTCCATTTTGGTATGCCAAATTTAACGCAGTGGGCTGCCATTGTTACTATGTTGTATTATCATATTCGAATGCAGTAGTTATGTTAGGAGGTAACTAAAGTAAAGGTTAGTATATTAAATAGTTATGTCTATAAAAAAAACTATTGATGCCTAAATTTCATAAAATGCTCGTATTATTTTATTAAGCTCATATTATTTTTAAATTATTTTAATTTTATAACTGGACAAATATTTATTCTGTAATAAATTCAGAGTATAATGTTTAGAACTAGATTGAAATTGAAAACAATTTTATTGGAAATATAAAATTTCATGCTTTAAATTTTCATTTTTCTTTTTCAGTACTTACAGTCTGGGCCGTTTGGAGAATCTTCATAAAAGGATTCATCTAGATGAATGCTTATTTCTTTGTGATATATGTAGTAAAAAATTCAAAAATGGAAAGCAGTTAAGAAACCATAGGGTAGTTTTCCTTTTTTCCCCCTTTAGTTATTCTAATAATAATCAAAATTGGTTTTTCATAAATGAAAACAGAAGGGAATCAGAAGACAAAATCATTTTTTATGTGATATACAGTGTGCTTCTGTTAGAACTGACCTGTTTCATTGAGCTGTAGTTTTGTTAAAAAGTATATGATTTTAATGCGGTTTGCTGCAAAAGATTAACAAAGGATGAAAATTTAGTGAGTCCTGTTTTTTGATGTGCAATGCCAAAAAAATATGAGAAATAACGAAAACCGCAACATTCCGCAGTCGTGTTACTCTGCATGTCAGAAAGCTGCTAAATCATCTGGTATGAAATCGGGCAAAGTAATGATGTTGCAGGAATTGCAAGAACCAAACAAGACAAAGTGGGTGGACTATTGTGAGTGGTTCTTCTTGTTATCAACCATATCCCCAACGTTCTGGAGCTGACGTGGTTCACAGTTGAAGCTTGGTTCACTTGCCCAGATATGTCAATTCCCAGAATACACATGTCTGGTTGACTGAAAACCCACATGTGATAATGGAGATGCCACTCCATTCAGACAAAGTTGGAGGTGTGCTCCCTCCACGATTCGCATCGTAGGACCAATATTTTTCAAGGAATAGTGAACAGCAAGTGCTACATGCACTTTTTTAAGGAATTTATAGAGCAGCTTGATGATGTGGAACTTACTGAGGTGTGTTCCAGCGTGATGGTGCCACGTGCCACATGTCAAAACAAAGTATGAATTAGATCAGGAGTTCTTTGGAAACTACATTATTTCCAAAGATTTGTGGCCTCCGCAATCATCAGATCTATTGTCCCCAGATTTCTTTGTATGAGGTTTTTTTGAAGGGTTTTGTTGTGATAAACCACTGACACTGGACAAATTAAAGGCCAACATTTCTAGGGAAATTGCAAACATAACCATCGACACATTGCAAAGTGTTGCAGCCAACATGGAGTGGCAAGTTTGGTTATGCCTACGCCAGAAGGGTGGTCATTTTTGACACATACTGTAGGGCAACCTTTTTATAGTGATTATAAACCTTTTTATAACCTTTACTAGTTGTTTGGTATGCCACATAGCAATCAGAGTTTTTAAAAACATTTTGTAGGTGTAAGCCATCCCTCTTCGTATAGCATTTCATAGTTTTCATTATTTCTTATTTCCTGTTTTTTTTTTTCTTTCTTTCCCAGTGTTGCACATCAAAAATGGGATGGACCACTAAATTTCCATTTTTCCTGAATCTTTTGCCGCTAACTGTATTAAAATTATATTGGATACTTTTTAACAAAACTACAGCCCAATGAAATAAGTCAGTTCCAAAAGAATCATTGTGAAAAAAAAAATTGTCTCCAATTTAAGAACATCTGAGCTTTGATTAATTATTTATAAATTTATTTTATTTACCCATTATCCAAATGTGTCATATTATAGGACACATTTGGGTATTTTTAACTGCTGTACGTAGCAGTTAAAAAATCTTTAACACAGTATAATTTTATACTGATTTTATATATTTTGGCCAGATTTATGAAAACAATCATTAAATCTGATTTTATCTGAATCATGATTGGACTGTATTTTGTAAAGTGTTCAACTTAATGCTATTGCTTCCTTCAGTAACATACATTGAATTCCGAAATTGTGATTATTGTTTGTTTCCGTGCTTTTGTTATGTTTTAGGGCTTTATAAGTAAAAATTTATAGTTATACATGAATGTTTATCCTTCAAACACTGCATATATGAGAAAGTGCAACTTTTTTTTTTTTTTTTTTTTTTAAAAAAGTATCCTGAAGTTGTACAATTATGAATTATTATAACACATGATGCCAGGTAAGGAAATAATGAAAAAGAATGACACACATATCCAAAATGAGTGCATTTATTGCATTATGGTTTAGGTTTCTGTAGCTGGAAAGAACTAAAAACGTTTTAGTATACATCTGTATGAATGTCATTTGTAGCTCGGACTGTGCTCTATCTCATTTCACATGTTCAAAAGCATTATTGGTGTAGTGCCGTATCATTTCTGTAATTTGGGCATGTAAATCAGAGATCAAGTTTGCTTTCTAACAAATAAAACGTTTGAGTTCTTCTTTCTAGCTATGTAAATTACAATGCAATAGAACATTGATTTGGGATCGATGTGTCTTTTGTTTGCACTTCTTTCCTTGCCTTGTACAACTGAATGCATTATGTTAGTAAGTGCTCATTTCGATAAATGTTTAAGGGAAAAAAACTCCATGGTCATCTGCCACCCATAAGTCATTCTATACTGTATTTGTAATTTTTGTAGTCCTTTTTGTGTGTTTTGAAGCCATAGGTAGATTTTCGCTGTAGGAGATTTGGCAAGTGTTTATTCATACTGTAGATAAATGAAATTTAAAATTAGTAAAGAAACAACCTTATATTGTTTTTTATGTAAGATTTAGAAGGTCCATTTGTGTTGCCACTTTGGCATGTTTCTCATCTGATTTGATAAATGGAATGTTGATGCATTGCTGAAACAGGCCCATGAAAGGAATGCATTATGCATTCAAAATGTTTTTCTAAGCAGTTGCTAATTGTCATTTTTGCCATGATTACATAGATGTATGTATGCAGAATTTTGTGAATTACTTCTCTAATTATGCTAATTTGGACTGGGAACACAAATGGACCTTTGGGGTCATATATAAAGCCCAACAAGTTCTACATTTTAATAAAAAGTGAAAAGTGTTTACTTCACAATATTCTTATTTTTTAAGTTATCTACAATAGCAGACCTTGGCTACCTATGACCCACTGTGACCTGTTTCATAATTTGAAGTGTATATAAAAGTAAACTGAAAATAAATAGGAACAATAACATTTTGTTTGATTACAAAATTGCAGTAACGAACTTGCATTTTTAAAATTTGTAACATAATTTCAAGGTCAAATAAATTTGGCAACACCAATCCATAATTCTAAAAAAAAAACTGGCTTTACCATTTGGTCAAGTTTTTTCAGTTATGTTTGTTTTTATAATAATCAGAATAATAATTTTAATTATGTGTAGAACATATTGTAAAACAAATAACATGTAATTATTTTCTGAATAACAAATATCTTGTTATTACAAAAAAAAAATATTATAGAGTGAAAATGCCATTGAACCGAAACATCGTCTTAATACCTACATTTTGGTTGATTTTGACCTGCAGTGAAAAAAAGTTGCCGATGCCTGTTCTATAGTAAAAAACATCTGCACTTATTGTTTGAGCTGTCATTTTTTAGTAATCATCCTGGATAGTATAATGATAAATGCCAAACCATTGGACTCCCAATTCGAATCCTGAGTAAAACATTGGCATTCGTAACTGTGGCGTACTTTTGTGAAACAGTGACATTTAAAACTATGGAGAATTTCTGTTCTTCTGCAAAGTTCTTGTATTTTATTTTTAGGGATACTGTTAATAAAATGCTCAATCTTAACATTCTGTGAACCATATGCAAGTTACTTTGGCACTTCCCCAATAAAATGGCCACTCTTCTTAGTCATAGGTCTTGGCAAACTTGTAACATTCAAATTTCAAATGTTATGGAAGGTTATGCAGTGCTTTCTTTAACATGAAGGTGTCATTCCTTTCTCATGTAGTATTTTGTTTGTTGTTTATTTTTTATATTTATTATTTTCTGTGAATGCTACTGGAATTTACCATGAGCTGCCACAAATATTCACTGTTCTTATTTCTATATGGGAAGGGGAGGATCCCTCTGAATACATGAAGTAGTACATTTCCTGTATAATGCAATTTACAATCTCAGATATATATATAAAAAAAAGACCTTTACAAGCACACAGTTTTAAATGAGAATTTATATATTCAGAATTTCTGTTTGCTTTATTTTAGGTTGTTCATTCTGAAACTGGGGAAAAACCGAAAAAAGATAATTTCAGGTGTAAACTTTGCCCCAGTTATTTTCCATATCCGCGACTTTTGCGCCTTCATGAAGCTGCAGAGCACAATAAGAGAAAATGGGTTTTGTGCAATTATTGCAATTATAGTACCACCAAAACAAGTACCTTACGCATGCATATGAGACAGCACACTGGAGAAAAGCCATTTAAGTGTGACCAATGTGAATATCGAACTGGAGATCACAATTCTCTGAGACGTCACAAAATGAAACATTCTGGTGAAAAACCTTACAAATGCCCATGCTGCCCATATTCTACAATACAGGTATATATTATTTTATATATTTAAGATTTTTTTCATGTATTCATATCAAATGTATGTATATGTTTCATGTACATATCAAAATATTCGATATAGAACTTTAGGCATTAGATTTCTATAAAACTGATATATGAAGATGAATTTTAAAACTTTTTAGAATATTCTAAAATTGCATAATGTTAGTACATTGCATTTCATATGAAATATAAAGTACTAAAATTCCCTTCACTGTGGCAGGAATTATTTATGTACATTAAAGCTAAACATTTAAAAAGAGTTAATAAGTTAATTAAAGAGTTTTTGTGTTTTGGAAGCTTACTAATAACTTTCAAATACGGTAAAAGTGTTTGTAATCTAACCAAGATGTGCAGCAATTTTATTTATGGGGAAAAAAAAGTGGATTTTTTGGGGGAGAGGGTATATACACTGCTGGCCACCCAAACTGCAACACCAAGAAAGACAAGAGATATCACAATAACATGTTGACCAAGTGTCAAATGATTAAATTTATAGACTTCTGTGAAGTTCCTTCCAGAATCAGTAGCCAGAGTAGCCGTCATTGTTGGTGATCACTGCTGCCACATGCCTCGGCATTGATTCAAAGAGACTTTGGATGTGTTCTTGGGGTACAGCAGACCAAGCAGCTTTCACAGGTTGACAAAGTTGATCTGGTGTGGCAGCTTGGGCTGTAATGTGGGTTAATCATTCAGCAACCATGGACCACATGTTTTCTATCGGCGAAAGATCCGGAGAGCGAGCCGGCCAGGAAAGCAGTTAAATCTGCCGATTGATGAAGAACCCTTGGACAATGTGTGCCGCGTGTGGTCACGCATTATCCTGTTGAAATATGGCTGTGGGAAAGCCCTGAAGGTAAGGAAGGACAACTGGCTCCAACATTTTGGAGATGTAATGCTGGCTGTTTAAAGTACCAGCAATGCGTACTAGAGCAGTGCAAGAGTGATATCCAATACCACCCCATACCATAATACCTAGTGCAGGACAGTGTGGCGGTGCATAACGCAGTTGTTCAGCATCCTCTCTCCATGGTGTCTCCAGACTCGAATCCGACCATCGTGGTGTTGCAGACAGAAGTGTGACTCTTCAGTAAAGACAATTTCATTCCATTCTGCCGTCCACATCCTTCTTTCATCGCACCATTGGCAGCGGAGATGTCTGTGGTTCTGCGTCAAGGGTAGACGAAGCAATGGACGTCTTGCGGGCAGACCACTCTGCTGTAAACGGCATCGAATGGCACGCGCAGACACTGGATGATGCGTTACAGACTGAATGTGCTTCGTGATGTGACTGAGCTATCCGTCACTGCCATGAGCACAATGTTCCTGTCATCACGTGAAGTGACATAATGTTCCTGTTGTCACGTGAAGTGGTACACTGAGGTGGATGCGATCGAACACGTTGGTCCGTCGTACCCTCCTGCAGCCAACGGTCACATATCCGCATTACAATTGTTTGGTTTCGTCCAACGCGACTACCAATTCCCCTGAAAGATAATCCACTCTCATTAGGCCACTATCCTTCCTCTGTCGAACTCGGATACTTGATCAAACGATGACTGCTGTTTACTACAAGGCATAATTGATTCTTTTTTGGAAAAAACCACAAGAAAAACATAATTGCCGAACTTGAAATCATCAAAAACTCCAAGCCTTAAATTGAAACCAAGAAAGAAGAAGAACTTAAAATTATGGAGGATGCAGTCAAGGAAAATGCAGAATTAAAGGAACCAAACAACCAAAACAACTGACAAAAATTAAGAGTTCTCTCACTTGACCCCCATAGCTTTTAAGTCGATAATGCAAGCTCAAAAGGTTAATATTGGTTGGACAAGAAAAAACATTCATGAATATATCCGAGTAATTCAGTGCAAAAATTGTTTAGAATTTGGTCACACAAAGAGGTCTTTTACAGTAGAACAAAGATGTTTCAAATGTGACAAAAGAGGCCACCTTAACGAAGAATGCAATTCTCTGCAAAAAAAATATGTCCAACTGCAAGCATGCTAATACGCATTATCATTTGAATTTGAAGATCAATCACAGAAGTGTAAATAAAAATTGTGCAAGTAAACAAAGAGAAATGGATCTATTAATTAAAAAGATTAATTTTGGACAGAGTTAAAATAACACAGTTAAATTTGCGGCACTCATGCAGTGCAAGTGCACAAATAAAAGTTGACTTTGAAAATATTCAAAATTTAAAAATAGCTTGCATACAAGAACCTTACCTCATTAAAAATGTGATAAATGGCATTCTACAAATACAGTATCTGTTCTCACCAAATATAAGCAAAAGCTGCCATGATTGTAAGACTCATTTTCAATCATTCAGATTCTCACAACAGAGGAAATAACAGTAATCAAAGTAGAAGGATCCCCCTCTTTTATATTAATCTCAGTCTATTGTTCTCCAAGCACATAAATTGATCCAATATTAATTACATTAGAGGGAATGATAAATGATGCAGGCGATCTATCTGGTTATCTGTGGCTACTTTAATTCAAAATATATTATGTGGGGTGCAGTATCAACAAACCTTCATGGATCAGGAATGGGAGACTTTCTAGCAACAACTAATCTCACAGTTGTTAATGATCAAAATAGCTCCCCCCCTCCCCGATGTTAGTAGGTCCTTGGGAAAGTTCATGTATTGACTTACCTCTGTACAAAGAGATATAAAGTTTAAAAATAGAAAATTGGAAAGTTGATCCGAGACACACATTAAGTGACCATAAAGCAATTAATTTTGGAATTCATATGTATATGAGGCCTTTTTATCAAAGACACAAGATGAGAATTGAAAGCTCTCAATGGCTTACGTTAAGGAGAAGATAACAGATCTTTCTTGTTCAAAATTTAATTTGAATTCTGATGCAGAAATCAATTCTACAATTAAAGAAATTTCAGAAAATTTAAAGCTGCTCTTTAAACAGGATTTAAGGCATTTATCATCTAATAAAACATACAAAAACTTTGTAGAGCTATGCTCTCATACAGGAAAGAAGACAACTAAAATTCTGCAAAAACTACCAAAATATAAGGAATCAAGAGAAGAAAGATAAATGTCAAATTTAAAATAAAGTAGCAACGGCTTTAAAAGAAATATATATAATTCCAAATCACAAGTTTGGGACAATTGTTGGGAGAGTTTAAAACTAAAATCTTCCTTTAACACTTACTACAATATAGTTAGAGGCAATGCATATAAAGCACTTAAACTCTGTAAAATTAAAAAGACAGATGGCAGTTGGACAAACACAGTTGAAGATACTCTATGCTATATCATTAGTGTTCACTTCTCTCAGGACAACATTGACAATGATAAGGAAGAACACAGAGAGATAAGAAATGTTCTATGAAAACTCCAGGCATAGGTGATGATCTCCTAATAACTACCCAAGAAATAAACAATACCATCAAATCTACAAAAAGAGGGAAAACCCCAGGGAATGATGAACTTCCCATAGATATTGTAGAGGAAGTCTTGGTTACTAATCCAAATCTAATGACTGGAATTATGAATAGATGTTTTGAAATTGGTTACTTTTCGAAAGATTGGAAATTTAGTCTTTCTTCAAAAAGAAGGGAAAAGATGTTATAAATCCCAGTGCTTACAGACCCATTTGCCACGGCGTGTGGGAAGATGCTAGATAAGATTATTACACAATGACTAACTCATTTTTTGATTGTAAAGAAAATATCAGTAGCCAAAGGTATGGTTTCACGGCAGGTCATAGCACAACTAATGCAGTAAATAACCTCGTTAAAAAAATTGATAACAGTAGAATGAACAATCTTCATGCTTGTGTTATTTCATTAGGTGTTGCATCTACGTTCAGTAACCTTTGGTGGCCTGGATTGCTATCAAGATTAAGTGAAATCAAATGTCCAAGAAACCTTTTTTGCATAATTCAAAGTTATTTGAGCAACCAGAAAATACAAAACAAAAGAGATGGAGTCAATATCTCGCATTCTTATCAGAAAGGGGCACCTCAAGGTTCCAACCTAGGGCCTATTTTATGGAATATCTTGGCTGATACTCTTTAAATTTAGAATTTGGCACAGGCGTAAAAATTCGAGCATATGCTGATGATTTCTTAGTCATCATCTCTGGTAGTAACAGACTGCAAATTGAAGAAAATAGCTCATAGAGCTTTAGAAAAACTTAAGCACTGGAGCAGCAAATATCAACTTAATTTTAGTATTGATAAAACAAAATTAATTTTAGTATTGATAAAACAAAATTAATTTTGTTTTCTAAAGGCACTAAATTACATAGATCGCCTCCACATATAAAGTGGGACTACCATCTCAAGAAGTTTTGCATTAAAATACGTAGGTTTTATTCTTGATCAGAAACTCACATGGATTCCACACTTAGTACATTTAAAGGAGAAAACACAAAATTTAATTAAACTAAATTGGATAATTTCTCATAATTCTCTAAAACTGTCTAAAAAAAGAATGGAGCAAGAAAGGAAAATTACTTAAAATACTTTATCTAAGAGCTATCAAGCGACTAATATTTTATGGGTGTCCCATGTGGTTTATGGGTGAACCATGTGGTTTATGGGTGCCATATGTCAAAAGCAAAAATTTTCAGAAATACAAAAGACAGTTCTATGTGTTACCAAATGTTATTCAACATCTCCCATATCAGCACTGCAAGTTCTCATAGGCCTTATGCCCAGTTCACACCAATGCCTTCGGGCACAAAGTGTTGACCAGTCAGAAGCGAGCTCAGAGGCGGCATTTTCTGGATGATAATATTATCGCTAGTTTCAGAGTAGCCCAGTTGCTTCTTCAGTTCCCTGAAGGTGAAGTGTTAAAACCGTACTTACTCGCATGATACCTTAGCACGGAGGTAAGATGCTCAAGTAGAAAATTAAGCGTATACTAGGGAGTTGTATTGCAGGTTCGGGCCGTGCTTTTTCTTACCTTTGATGGTACAAATACACCTTTTTTTTTTTTTAATATCTACCACGACTATTTTTGGGGGGGACACAAGAAGCTTGTATTTATTTTTCATTTCATTTCATTCATTTTTCATATAAAACTAATTTTCGCTCGACATTGTGTGCATTATTCTTCTTTTGACAACGAGCATTTGGTATAATTCATAAGATGATCTGATTCTATTTCGGCTGACACGAGACTAGCAAAAGCGATACTGGTATTAGTATAAAATTGCTGCTGCAATCTAATTAGAAAATTTAGTGAGTTCTGAATTTTAAACGAGTGCTGATGAGTAAACCATTTGTTCAAAAAAATTAAGAAAACTGTAATTTATACAGAAAAGAAGCTCGCTAGTATGTAGCTGATTTTATGGAATACTTCCAAGCACTTTAATGGCTTCATGTTTGTTTTTCTGAACATGCATGACCACTTTACAAACAATTTATATATGAACTAAACCAGAGGTTTAATCTTGATAATAATATTTCATTAATTTAAAGAACTTTTGCATGGGCATTAGCAAATTTCCTTATTGTGGAATTCAATTTTTAACATAAATAAAGTAGTATTATATAAAATGAGGTTACTTCAATGAAGTTTAGATAAAAGTGACCTTATAAAATAGATAACAGCTGTTCATTAATATATGAATGACTAACTGAAATAATTACTGTTACATTTAAGGTAAAAAATATGTACATAAGGCAGGAACTAAAACATTTTTTTTAAAATTGCTGTTGTTTATTAAGTTAAAAATAACTGCTTTTTTTAAGTGTGATATTTAAATTAGTAATGTTGTAAATCTTAGATATATTTAAACAAAATATACTTTTCTTGCATTATTTAAACCATTTAAGGGAAGTTCATACTCCATGCAAAAATATTTATGGTATTCTATCCCATGAAAACTTTACTCTCCAAAATACAATCATGAAATTAGGATTTTTTTAATTATCATTCAACAAAATTCATAAGTAAATAAAATTTGATATATACAATGATCCTTTTCTGGGATATCCTATTCTGTCTTCCAAACGATTCTTTTCTGCAATATTCTGACAAAAATTAGTGTTCTGCTTTTGAATAAATGAAGCTAGAAATTCATCAAATTGATGTGAAAATAATTAAAAGAAATTTCGTTTCTTTCAAGCGCATTTCTTCAGTTAAATTATTTGCATCTCCTTGCTGAAGTCATCTCTCACATATTAATATAAACCACTGCATTCTGCTTCTCTTACGCAAAGTAAAATAAGTTTTAATTGAGCAGAAATTCAATCCATTTTAATTAAAAAATGTAATCATAAAAAGTCAAAATACCGCACAAAAATTTCACGTTTTTCCGATACAAAGAGCCATCTAGTGCGAGCATATGACAACTTTTAAAGTGAAAGTTGCCGTGCTGGTGTGAACTGACACAGTGGAAATCTGAGAGGGAACGAAAATTCTTTAGACTAATTCATTATAAAGAAAACTTGGAAATATGCAATCTTGTTATACGGTACAATACTTTAGGAGAAAGATTGCTTCACTTCCACACACACCTTGCTCATCAAGACCCAATTCCTTGATATAAAAATACTCCCAACACAGGAAAGTATTGAAATCTTTCTTGATGGATCTAAGATTGCTGAAAAAGTAGGCGCAGCTTTTGTTATGTACAACAACGGGTGCAAAGTTCATTCAGAAATTCATGGATTAAATGATACAGCTTCTGTGCTCCAAGCAGAGATTCTTGCTTTTAAAAAAGCGCTCATCTGGATAGGTTCTACAACAACTGACAACATTCCTATTTGTATTTTTGCAGATAGCCATAATTCCCTTCAAAGTTTAAATAAAATAAATATCATTTCATGATAAATTTATGAAATGAAGCATTCTTAGCCTAAAAGAAATCATAAAAACACTTTTGGATACACATTCTCTAGAGCTTAATTGGATTAAAGCTCACATTGGAATTGCAGGTAACAAAAGAGCAGATTCCAAAACAAAAAGAGCAACATTAAAAGATCAGATAGATGTTGAAGTGCCACTTTCAGAGATTTCGGCTAAACATCAAGTCCTGCAAGAATCACTTATTACCTGGCAACAAAGATGGGATGAGGAGTCTACAAGACATTCCGCTTACACCTTTTTCCCATGAGTTTCTCTGTCTTGTATACAGTCAGTTCATATTTTAAATCAAGTTTTACAAATCATGGTAAATTTCCACAATATATTCAAAGATTTTATAAAAAGAAAACATGCTGTGGGACAAGTGAAGAGCTTGCTACAAGGAATAATAAATCCTAGGAATCCCCTCATTTTAGGTGCAACTAGAGGAGTATGTTAAATTTGGATGAAGATAGAGTTTCACTCATCACTTCATTTTTTCACTCATCATAGAAATTATTAGTTTCTTCAACTATTAAGTTCATTAGATTATCAAAACAAAATGGTGAAACAATCAGTTTCATTCACATAACTTTGAATTGAGTTTACTTCTGCTATTCCTGTAAATTCATAAGGTTTCAATTACTTAACAGATTGAGTTCATGACTGAATAGCCACTGTTTTGCGTAATTCTGAGGTGAAAGCAAAAGAAACTTCCAATTCAGTCTCTGAGAAAATTTCAGTATCAAAATCGCGATTCTTACTTAAATCTGGAGTTTTCAGTGTCAAAACAGTCACGCATGGGCTCGAATGGACACTCATAGGCTTTACAATACAAAGATACTTTTCTTTCGTTAAAAACTTCTTTCTCTCAAACATCACACTATCAGTTTAACTCTTTTACCTGGTGCAAAAAACTAATGTCTATCTAAAGAAGATGCAAACTGAATACAAACCAGAGTTCCTAAAACCACAGCTCCACTCCTAATCTTCCCATAGGAAAAAAAAACAAATATGAACTATCGGAATGTTTGTCACGTGAAGCCAACTGCACGTCAGCTGGGTTTTGTTTCCTTTATATTATCTGCTTGTACATCTAAATCATAGGTTCCCAACCTTTTTCGAACTGGTGCCCCCTTTTCTCGTGAATATTTCAATACCGCCCCCCTAGAGAAATAAGAGCGTACATAATGCATGGTGAAAACAAGAATTAAATAAAAAAAATTACTAATAGGTAGAATGTTGTTGGAATTGAAACGCAACTGAATTTCTTCGTTATTTAAAAAGAAAAAGAAAAGTTTTAGCTTACCTGTTATAAGGACAGGCAGGGGTTTTGATGATACGAAATAATCCATAATAAACTATTGCTTTCTAAATAAATAAATTGACAGTTTCAGAGAACACTCAAAAGGCATACTTAATTATTATTAAAAAGTATTTTTATTAAAATTTAAAGGCATCGAATTTCTAACTTAACTAATGAGAAGGCTGAATTTGATGCATTTTAAGAAGCTTGTTAATATCAGGCTCGATTTTACTTA
>KK122262.1:104193-164197 GCA_000611955.2 Stegodyphus mimosarum
TTGTCCTTGTATAAAAGTTTTCGCCATACTGAAATTTTGCTTATTTCTCTATAAACATCTCTCTATGTTTTAAAAACATGTAGATTATAGATGTTAAGGTTTTGTCTACAATCTTCACGCTCATTTTGAATAATTACACAGAGGATGGGTAGATAGCTTTTAACTGTGAGTTGGTATTTTTGATTGACTGTTTTCCTTTTCCCTAAGTATATAAGGTTCAGTTTGTACATACAGGAATGTGACTGGCAGTGATTGATGGTATGTCATGTGCTTTTCAATGAAACAATGCATAACAGACAATTTTCATATTAATTTGTTTCTACTGTTTTTTTCATTTTCATATTTTTTTATTTCGCAAGATCTCCTCATTTGTTTCATTTAACATGTTTTTTACCGTTGACACAAGTATGCATTTTCCATCGACACTTTCGAAGTTTGCATCTGTCAGAATCTGATGATGATCATTTTTAACCCCCCTTTTTTTTAGTATAGACTGACTAAGTGACTTAGACTGATTAGTGATCCTGTTTTTATTTTAGTTTAGTTTGGTATTTGTTAGTCTTGTAAAATATTTTGACTCCTTTATCATTGTGTAACTGAAATTATATTTCTATTTTAGGCCAGTTGTTATAAAGCTCATTTAAAAAAGCATCCTGATGAGACTGAAGGATTGATGTTTTCTTGCAATATCTGTTCATTCCAGACATTAAAACAGAATTCCTATATAGCACACATGACAGAGCATAATATGCTGCAAAGAGAGAATTATGCAACTGATATGAATGTCACTGATGAAATATTTCCATTAGCTGAAGCAATGGATATTAGTCTTTCTCATGGTGATGATAATCATACATTGCACAACAAAGATAAATCTACCCAGTCATTTTTGAATATTACTTTGGTGTCAGTCTGTCAACAAAATGCTAATTGATATGTTTTGTTATATGTTTCTGCTTTTTCATGGTAGACTATTTATTTGTATTCCTATAAAAACAAATGTTTAACATTATTTTGTTAAAATAATAATAAAAAAAGAAAAATGTCATGTTTTATAATTTTAGAACTATTTTACAATCAGTATAGTATAGGTAAGTAGTAAAATAATTAAATTTGAAGAAATCTTTATAATCACTAAATATTGGATAGCATAATGTATGTTAAATAACTGTGTGTGTTTACCATTCTGAATTTTGTCTAGCACAGTAAAGTTGTGCTTAAAGTGATGAAGCAAGTTAAAATTGTGAGCTATCAAAATAATTGAAATGCAAAATCCAAGGTTGTTTTAATTTTAAAATCTAAGATGGCAAGAGAATGTTGCAAAGGGTTGCTTACTTATCCACGTTCTACCTTAACTTTTTTTTAAGAGTACAAATACATGCTATTTTTTTATTTCATTTAAAAAAAATAGGAAGGAAATTTATCTTGTTCTGAATATAATAATGGTCAGCTGATGACATCATCATTGCACTGAGAACACAATACCTAAGGCTATCAAAATTCATTATATTTGACTACAGATTTCTAAATGTGTCTATATTATTAGACTTTTACTCTGTTTCAATCATCATTAGGTTCATTAATGAATACTTACAGAATTCTCATCAATTTGCAGTATATTATTCAAGGATATAAGTCTTTGAATAATAACTTTTTCACGAAAAGTATATTTCAATAAATTTCTTCAATCTTATCTTTGGTGTCATGAATTCCTGTGTGCAGAACTGCTTATAAAAGTTATTTGAAATTAATATCCTAAAACTTTAAATAACTTATTTATTGTTCTCAGAGATGTGTGTCTTCTTACTAATCCCTTTGATCTTAATCAAATCAGATCCATAAGTTCATAACTTCTAGCATGTAATTGGGTCTCTTCAGCAGATCTTCACGTACCAAGGCAACATAACTAAGTAGATAGAAATGTGTGTACTGCAGTTATCTAAATTAGTAAAGTTATTTTTACTTCCTTGTAAAAATGAATAGAATCAGGCCATTGAAATTTTGTATGTAGGACTGCTATAGCATGTAGTTGCGCATCTCGCTTTTTGGTTGCAATTGGCGGAACCAAAAGTGTATAAATATATGTATATACATATACTCACTCTGTTGCTCAGCTCAGTGAGCATTTTTTTGCTTTAAAAAGGATTGGATTATGTTGTTCTTATCTTCCAGTTAGTTTTTATGCCTTTAGTTAATCTGCATGCAGTAGTTGTAGAATTATCAACAATTTAAAAGTCATTTACATGTGGCTAAGCCTAATTTTTTTTTTACGATAGCAGCCATAGGTTACATTTGAAACTTAGCAGAATAGTGAATTAAGTCAGTTTCTGCACCATCAGTGTCTTTTTGCAGAGTGAGACCAAAAGTAGTTTGTTTTGTGCATCAAAAAATCTACCGTCTTACCTACTGCTCAAATTGCTTGTTTTTACATAGAAACTCCAGTTTTAATTGTAAAATTTGTTTTGTTTTAATTTTTTTTGTCACTATATATTTTTTAGTTTTTAATGAAGATATTTTGCGGTTTTATGTATATTTGTCTTGCCACGAAGTGAGAAATCTATCTCTAATAAAATTCAAGGAAATGAGACAGAAAAATGCATATAATTTTAATTATCCTTACAAAGAAGTCATGTGGTGTCCGAATCAGATTTTTTTCATTTCTCGCTTTGCTGTTCCATTTCAAAGGAAAATCAGTATAAATATTATTTGTCATCCTTGAGTTCTTATTGTTATGGTAAGTTAAAAGTGAATGCTTCTTTCTAGCATGGAAGTTTTTGGGTTTTATACCATCTTAGTTGTTGGGTCCATATTTCATGTTAATAAAGCAGTTAATTATTCCTTCATTTTCTTAAACTGAGTGCTATTTCACTTTTAAATATTAATATGTATTTCAGCAATATTCTGTAATGCAATGCAATTTCGTCTGTATTATAAATTTTTGAGTGGTTTGAGTTCATTTAGCAGCCCAGGTACATCTTTTATCCAGTTATTGGGTGCATGATTATCTGCTTCCTCCTTCTCGCCTTGCAATTTGTGATGAATAATTTTGGATTTCCCTTTCTCAAACTTATGAGCCATATGTCAGTTGATATTAAATTCTTTCCTAGCATTTAGCGAACTAATGAAAAATACTCTTATAAATAGAAACAATTCTTAGCTTTACAGCTTGAAACCAGTCTAGAAAAGGTTGCATTTTTATTAATTCTTCATTCCTTGCACTGTAATCCATTACTTATGAAAAGTGCACGATGCTGCTTCGGAATTTTCAGTTTAAATATAATAGCTGTAATTAGCCAGAACATTAAAATCTTTTCTTTCAGGTTCAAGTCTTTTTGCTTGGCATTTCAACACATCAAAGCACACAACAAATTTTAAAAAACAGCTTCTTCCATTAATGTATGGTAATGCTTAGAAGCATTTCATAAACTTTTTTTACAACTCTCTGTGAAAGTAATGAAACTATCCCATGTGGAGGATTTTGAGGATGAAAACCTTAAAAGATGGATACAGAATTTGCAATTGGAAAAGAAACCCTCACTCATTTACACTGTCTTCAGATAATTGTTTTTGTCTGCTGGTCTTAATCCGGTATGAAAAAAAGAACTCTGAAAACTGTCTCATAGGTACAGGAAACGGGAGGTAGTACAAACTATGAAAAGCTCTGATCCGCATTTTGCCACTCAAGAATCAGCCTTCCCAATCCAAGTTTTAATAAACTGCAGTTTTTCTATTGATCAGTATGTGTTTGTTTTGGTTCCAGGAAATTTGAATGTAATATGTGGCTGAATTTATTTACCAGTAAGTGTAATAAGCAGCAGGTACTGTACACCATTTCAGTGTTTATTACATACATGTATCTGAATTATCAGTAAAACAAGAAATGCCTTAGGCTAATACTTCTTAAAAAGTTCTGTATTTTCTGGGAAGTTTTCTGATCATGAAACTATTATTTCTAATATTTCTCTTAATCCCTTTGCTGATAGAATAGAAATAATTTGGGGAGGTGTCATACACTGACAATGTGTGAAGTTATCTGTGTGTTCTCTAAAAGCTTAAATTGTATGAATAATGTCTCAAAATGATGAGACTATCATTAGTGACCTTCAGCTATTTTACGTGCTAGGGACAATTCCTATAAATGAACTATTTTTATATAGAAAAAATAGTTGTTAGAGAGTATACAGAAAAATTAGTTTTAGACCAACAAAAACATTCATAGTAATAAATTTTCTAAAAAAAAAATCTATACAGAATTATTTAATGTTACTTACAAAATCAATATCTATCTTTGAAATGAAGCATTGTAATTTTAAATTCATTAAGTTTTAGTACTGAAATAAGAAACATTAATGTTATGTTTAAGATTTGATGCAAACCATTTTCAAATTATAAGTAATTAATGCTTAATTCAAAAAATATATACATAAAAATTCAAACTTCCATGATTATAGTCTGATTTTTTTTCCGGGGGGGGGGGGGGGGGGGAAAAAAAGTTGGGGGGGGGGGGGTTGGAGTAGAAGGAAAAAGGATGTAATGCTTTGCGTGAAATAAATTTACAGAGCTTAACAGATGCAAAAGCTTTAATTTTTTCATGTATAACAAATCACATACCTTCTGTATGGTAGTGAAATACACGAGTAATAAAAATATATATTTTGTCAACAGTTAAATAAAATAGGTCATTTCGTACAGAATTATAGAATTTGTAAAAGATTTCAGCACTCAGTTAAAACATTTCTGATTTAAATTTTGCTAAAAGTTAATGTCCTAAATGCACATAACTTATGTCTTATATATTAAAAACATTTATAATTTTACAAAATTATGGTACACACTTGATAACTTAATTTGCATTTAAAAATAATTATAAAAATGTAATATAATTTGTATTTAGTATTTTCAATTTCCAATAGCGTCTTCTTCGACATCTACCTGGAACTGCTGCTTTGCTTTTTTTAATAAATCCTGATCACACAAAATATCTAAAGCAAGCAGAGCCATTGATTTAGTAGCAATTAATGTAGTTGGTTGAGCTGCAGGAGCACCTGATGCATTGGCGAATTCAACAGAGTGATTTGCTGCTTTTGTTCCTATAGAATAGGTTGGGTGGATACTAGGAACTACATGAGACACATTTCCCATATCAGAAGAAGCCATAAAAGGAATTATTTTAGGATTCCCATCATCAAATTGCACACCTATTACAAAAATTATATTAGATAAAGTTTAAAATATGTCAAATTATCTTAACTAAAATAGTTAGAAATGCATTGCAATTTAATACATGCATAATTTCCACATATTGTTAATTTTATTTAAATAACTTTAATTCACAGTTTCAAAGGAAGTCTTTATATAATGAAAAGCTGTTCCCCCCCCCAAAAAAAAACAAGTATCATTTCTGTAACAAATTAGTCAATAAAGCACAACATTTCATAGCAGAAGGTTCCTAATTACATCAAGATAATTTTTTCAAATGGTTAATGTAGATTTCATTATCAAAATTTGTTCAATAAATTTTGTAATATGTTAGCCCAGCAGAATTAGCTGTAATAGTTAATAATTAGATACAATATTAGTAGAATAAATCAATACAAACACGCAGTCCAGTTTCAGCTTCTGACTGCCCCATGGGTTTGATTTTTGCCTTATTTTGGCCTGTGATGCATGGTCATCCCCTTTTCTCTAAACTTTGATTTTTAATTTATTGGCCCACACTTCTCTACTGCCATGTGCCCACAGGGTCTTTTTTTCATGAGCAGGAAACATCACACAATGTATCGGCTACACTTGTATGGATATAATATAAAAAGGGATGCACCAAGAAATCTGACTAGGATGAAATTGCTCATATCTTATGATAGAATATGCAGATAATAAACTTTAACAAAATATACGATAAATGTAAGAAAACTGCACTAAATAATATTTTAAAATTTTGAACCTCATGATATATTTGAAAACATTGTCCCAAGTCCCAACGTCCCTAGTTTTGCATTCACAGCAACTTGAATCCCCCCTCCCATTAAAAGAAGTGTTTCTTGCATACTACTTACTGTCCTCTTGATTTGTCCAACAAAATATTTAAAGAAAAAAGCATGCAGTAAAACACAGGTCTTTATGCAGTTTCTGATATGTTCTCCCTATTCAATCCCCCCCAAAAAAGGAAGAAGGAAGTGAAAGGGCGTATTGAAAGTAAGCTCTGTGGAACATTATTAAAAAACAAGACTTCAACCATCATCATGCGTCATTAAAAAAAATAATTAAAACGTTCCAATTTAAAATCATGCCACTGTGATCATGGGTTAAAAATGCTGATGATCATACATATGATACTATGGGTAGTGTAGGAATAATTGCATGATCATGGTTCTGAATGGGTTAAGCACATGATCCACCCATGGATATTGAGAAATGGACAAGATATAAAAAGCAGTCCTCTGAAGATATTCAGTCAATATTAGAAAAAAAGTGTATTTTCTTATACTCATCTTCCCTTACTAACAATCTTTTGTTAATTTAATAGGCACACTTATTACATCTTTAAACTACAATAATAATTGCATCCTTTTAAAGTTAGTCAAACAACAAATTAAAATATAATTTTTATAGCTGCATTTTTTACATACTACAGCTAACAATATATTATCCCCATTTATTTTTACACTGGTAATCAAAGTTAAAAGGCAATGAAAAATATGCTAAGTTAATGTTGCAACCAAAGTCTAATGCTGTAATTGATTATGTTAATTACATACAATTAAACACAAATTGCATTTCTGTGCATATGTCAACATCAGAAATATGCAAATTCGGTGATTGATAACATGATGCGCAATGGACACATGTTGGAATTCCGATCTGTAATATTGCTTAAAGTGAATATGGTTCCTGAGAGTGATACGTTTTCAATAGTTATGGATCAAAGGCAGTCAAAAGTGACAAATAGTTGGTAGAATCGAGGAAGGTCAAACACAAATGAAGGTGCTGCGAGATTAGATCAAATCAAGAATTTGGAGCTGCTTTTTAAGCACTGGATCAGTTGATAGATAGTCAAGTGCAACAACTGCATCAGACAGTTTTCTATCATCGTCAACCCAAAGAAACTATAAAGTGACTACAAGAGATTTGGTTTTAGACCTTCAGGCTGCCACAGGAACTTGAATTAGCCGTCCTACTGCTGCACAAAGTCTTAACGAGGTTGGACTGTATGCAAAAAAATCAACGGTTTGTACTTCCAGAAGGGTCCATTTAAACTGATGCCATTGTCATGTTCAATGGAGCCAAGACGTCTGGGCCCGAGTACTGTTTACTGACAAGTTCAGATATAATCTTAATAATGAGTCCAAATATAACCTGAACAGTGCTTCTAGACATGTTTTGATCTGGAGAGAGAAAGGAACATGCAACTTGCCTTCCCTTGTCTATGAAATATGCTGTTTCTGCAACCGTAGTTTAATGGTTTTGAGAAGCATCATGACAAATGACCACACCGAGCTGCATATCTTTCAGAGGTTCTGCACCTGCTTGTAGATATACAAAAAAGGCATTGGAACCCCAGGTTAAATTGTTTAGGGGTGCTGTTGGCAGAGAGATTTTGCTAATGGATGACAATGGCTTGGCCTCATCAAGCATATGTGGTGTCAGAATACTTGCAAACAGAAGATATCACTCGAATGGACTGGCCACCTTACTCGCCCGACTTTAACTCGATTGAGCATGAGTAGGATATGAATTTCAACATGCCAAATTCTCCCCAGACCGCCCAGAAGCTGAAAAGAGCACTTTTAGGAGAATGGCATGCAATTCCACAAGATCAGCGTATTATATAATCATCAGTAATCAAGCACCAATATGAAAGTCAAGAAATTATATTTAAATACTGACATCAAATTTGAAATGTCACTTACCTAAAGCTGTAGCATATTTTTTATATAACTCAGCAAGAACTCTATTTGTTATGAGACTCTCATATGCATTAGAATCATCATAAGTAATAGAAATTTCACATCCAGTCGCTAGCGCTGCACTTCTAAAACAAGCTTCAAGTCTTTTTTTCAGGTTTTCCATTTCTTTACTTGAATGAGCCCTATAATAAAATTGTACCTCAGTGTGACCAGGAATGATGTTGGGAGCTTCCCCGCCTTTTGTAATGACACCTGTAAAATATATTTAGTTACAAACATCTGTATATCTTAATTAAAATTAATTATCTTTTAAGTTTTTTAAATAATAATATTTAATAATCATCACATTATCATAGAATGACAGTTTTCCTAAATATGTAGCTTAAAGTGTAAATTCATTTTTAGTTATAAATAACAAAGTACAGCATAATACTTCACCTCATTACAGTTCTTTGCTTAGCACAGATGTTGAGGAAAAATTAATATATCACTCAAAGTAAGCACAAATATAGCATTTAAAGAAAAATAGGTAAGTAAATGCACATCATAAAATAATATCAAATTTGAAGTCTGATCTCTCTGACTTCAGGTTAAGCTGAAAATGTCTATGTTTGATAATTTCTTCACAGAGCGGCACTTCAAAATCTATCTTGTCCGAGTTGCTTTCATGCTTCTTTATCCACTTTTCCATTTCTGCTATTTGTCTTTATGGGCTTATATCCAATTTTTTTATTAATTTTTATCATACACATATTTTAAATATATGCTGCCAAAGCTAATATGGTACATCTGTTCATATGCCCCAAGAATCTATCTGCAATTTTATGCTATTATTAGTCCAAAGGGGCAATTTGCCCTGAAGGACTATTAATTTCGTTTTGGCATTTTGCGTTCAAAACTATAAACAGCGAATGACTTTTCAAATTGTTGCCACCAAATATGAGAGCCCTGTATTATATTTAAAGAAATTGAATAATGAAGAATCTGCATGACTGTATGTATGTTTCCCGTAATGGTACCTAGACCCATCAAAGAGCAATGGTACCTAGGGCCATCAAAATTTGAATAACGTAATTTTCCATAGAATATGGGCATGTGGAAGCCCTAATTTTAATTTGAAATTTGTTTTATTATCGATTTCATATTTTGTAACACTTCAACGAATTTTTTATTAACAAACTCGATAATTTAAAACCCAGCAATGGCAATACTGTACGAAAAAAAAAATTTATCTCCAGTACACGAGACTCTGTATTGGAAATTCTAAAGATATGCTCATTTTAAAATTATTTTGCGATATTACTGTTGAACTTAATTTTATGGTTTGAGTACATAGAACATGATATTTAATAAATAAAAGTAACACTTAAAACGTTAAAAAAAGTGCCCCTTTGGATGTAATTTATTTTTTTTATTGTTTTACTATTTAAATATAGATATTTGAGAATACTTTTAGCAGTAAAATTCACATGAGTATACTTGTAGCTGGAATATGAAATAATAGTTTTGCTCCTTGTACCAAATGTGAGTACCATATCTCGGAAATAGATAAACATTATTCAGCTAGTCTTGCACATTCGTGCAAAACTCCTGCACATGCAGTATATTACTATCCATTAGTCTCGTATGAATCACTGAACAAGAATTTGAGTTCATTTATTATATTTCCCAAGGGAATAAACAAGGGAAAAAAGATTTTGCATATATATATATATATATATATATATACTTACCAATACCTGCTACATACACCAGCAACAATCTGTTGATGCCTGCTGGTGACAAATATATTTTTTATGTTAGCAGACTGATAAAACAGGTTTTCTGATTTCCAGTAAATATCATTTGGCAATCACCATCAGATTACTATTCATCTCAAATATCAAGCTCATCTTTACCTCCATATGACCTCTGCTAAATAAGAAGGCAAGTGTCTTCTAGAACCAGTTCATTAGCTGTTGGTGATATTACATTTGATTCATAAATCTTTCATAATGCATAATTTCAATGTGTAAGAATTGGAAGACACATGATTTTTTGACAAAATACAACATGCCTGGAAGTAATGAATTGCTGCTGCTTCATTTCATGGCAAATCTAATAAATGCATGATGCAAAATGCAGTAAAAATGAATAAAAATTATCTTGAAGACTTTTTAATGGGATAGGCTTACCAAAAGAAATGGTGCAGAGCAGACAAGAATTTGCACTAAATCAGCAGTTCTCAAACTTTTTTAAATTTTGAGTACTTTTGCATTATTTGCCTGGCAGTGAGAAGAATCACTGGCTAAAGCGATATGTCTCCAAAGTAGGCAATCCAGAATATAATGAACATGTATTTTATCGGACAGTCCACTAATAGTTTCACGCACATTGTGCCAGCACTTGATGGGTGCCGTTTTGCAATTCCCATGAAGCACACGATCGAATTGTATCAAAATATGCTATTAAAGATGGCGAGTAAAGTGTGAGTTAAAACAGTTGGGTTATGCACATGGATAGCAGTGCCAGTTTGCTTTGCAATGCTGACAATTCTGAAATCCTGTGATTTCTTTTTTAAGTAAAGTAGATCGCTACTCACACAGACCAAGAAAACATAAAGTTAAGTAATTTATTGCAGATGTTTCTTGCATGTTTAATTTGGTTAATTTGTTACTCCTTTATGAAATTTTGAGTGTTTCGTTATGGATGTTTATTTTATGTAATTTTTCCTGCTTTATTATAGTTGTTTTTTTAATTTTTTTAATTCATTGATGTTTTATGTCATTTTCAACATCTAGCCATATTTTTAAAATGCTTTGTTCACGTGTTAGATGGGCGAAAAAGTAGTCACAAATAGTCAGCAACTTTGCGGGAGTGCTGGGCCGAAAACACAAAAGTGCCAAATTTTATACCACATAAATAAGAATAAAAAATATATGTACCAATATATGTGCCAAAAGAAATGCCATTTTACATTCATTCAAATCTTTTGTGTCAAAACTTTACCATAAAAAATAATGTAATGTACCATGAGTGGTATATATACTATAGTTTGAGAAGACAAATCCTGCTCTAATTAGATTAAAGTTGATATTGAAATTTTAGAAATGGGAATGAAGGAGAGAGAACATTTACTAAGAGAGAAAAAAAATCTTGTTCTCCAGAAGAACTCAAAATAACTTCTAAGATTACTGAACATTCACAGAAATTGCAGTCAGGATGGTATTTTTAGCAATGAGCTTGCAGGCACATGTTAATAAACAAGTACTGATTTTTTACATTATTTTTGTGTAGAAAATTAGCTGCATGCTATCTATGGATATTACAATAAAAAAAATTAACATTTCAACAATTTTTGGTGAATGATCGACATATTTTGCTATGAAGAAAAAGAACAGAGTATTAATGAACTTTTAATGTGTTTATGGTCAATAACCACATTAAAAGAAAGATTTTTAAGAGCTATTACAAAATTTAATTTTGCTTTGCACATCCCAAAAAGAATATCAGAATCAAAGACACATATGTTCTTAAGAATCTCTAAAATGGGAAAAGTATAAAAAAAAATGCTCGAAAAATTAAATTAGCTCCATTGTCCTGAAATGCGCAAGTTTTCAATATAAACTCAACAATTTTAATTTATATAATTCTGTCAGAACTTTTAAGGATGACCTATTCACTTTGTTAGATGAAATTTAAATACTGTTTCACCCTTTCTTCATGCCCCTCATTTCTGCTTTCTTCTCTTGGTCATTTATGTTGGAATCATCTGCAGCTGGGTATTAATCATTGAGAGATGAATCCAACATGAAAAATAAAGGAAGCAGATCACAAAAGAGGAGATAAAAAGAAAAGGCAAAACAGGAAGCATAACTTATGTAGTTGGTAGATCATTCAAAGAAACTTCAGCAAAATTTAAAGGAGGAAAAAAGCATTCAGATTTTATATTATGCTCAAGCAGACCTTTTTTTTTTTTAACACACACATACAAATTTTGAGAGCATTTTGGCTAAAAATAATTTCCAACAGACAGTCTCGTGAGCTGGACATAAAAATGTTTTATTCCGTACACTGTTGCTACTGCTCGCTTTCAAACCATTTTGTTAATCAAAAATTCATTAAAGTTTTAGAAAATATGAAACAGATAATAAAACAAATCCAAAATTCAGGATTCCAGTTGCCCTTGTGGATACTCAGGTGGAGGACTACGTTATTCAAAATTGGATGGCCCTAGATACCCTTTTCTTTCACAGTGCGAGAAACTTACATACATTCATACAGATTCATTATTATTTAATTTCTTTAAATATAATATAGGGCGATAATATTTGGTGGCAACAATTTAAAAAGTGATTCAGCACTTTTAGTGATTCGACGCAAATTGCCGTTTGAGACTAACAGCTCTTCTGGGCCAATGTCCCCTCCCACTAACAACTATACAAAACAAACACTTCCAAACATGTGATTTTAATCTTCATTATTCAGTTTGATATTTATATCCTCATACTATTGTAAATATTTAAGGAAATAAAGTTCGTGGCCATCTTTTTCAAACATCTTGTTTATTATAGAAAGGAAATGTCAAGGCAGGTTATTAACAGCCTTCTTTTCGATAGTTTTTCATAAGATACTTATATCCTCGGCAATCAGATTCTTCTTTGTTAATTCTTCTATTTCGTTTTTCTCAAATGCTAATAAATTTTAGAAAAGTATTTCTTGACCAAAACCTTAGGAAAATTAATGTGTCTTAAACAAACTAATCTTATCTTTTGATATTCAATATGTATTAAATTACAAAAAGTTGAATTTTTTAATCAGCTGTGTTATCTAATAAGCTTTACCCAAAATAAATATATCAAAGTGCTACATTGTGGGAAATATAAGATTCTTTTAAAGAACAGGAATTATACTTTTCGTATCTCAAAATGAATTAAGCTCTTCATTCGAAATTAATAATGTTCAAATTGAGCAATTAAAAAAATCTTTTCTGTTATACAACATACTAAAAGTTCTTCGAAACATAGAAAATATCTCTTTAGTTAACTATTTCACTAAGCAAGATATTACACAGAAGATATAAAGGGAGGAATTGAAGGTAAAAAGAGTAAGATAGCCTTATCCAAATCCCGAGTAGTTACATTTCTCAATTTCCTAAGGATAAAAGGAGAAAATAATTAAACTCTGACTGGGAAAGATCTGAACTAGAAACTCAGTTCACACCTGTGGAACACAGGCTGCCAAATACCGATTTCAACGAGTGCTCAGAAAAATTTACCAGTATTTACTAAACATATATATAAAAAAAAGGGGGGGTCTGATATAATATTGAAAAATTATTTTTTTTTAATTAAAATTCTTACCATGTATTTTGCAAGTGGGTTTGATATGCTGTCGAAGAAGTGCAACATTATTATAACAGGCAACAGCAGCATCAAGAGCATTCAATCCTTCCCATGGATAACCAGAAGCATGAGCTTCTTTACCAGTATATTTTATAACTACCTGTTAAGAAATGTACTTTACATATTTTTACAAAAAATGCAATTTACATGTCAGATAACACTGCATATATTTCTTTAACTCTTTCATTTAAATTAAAAGAGAAAATGCTACAAATTAATGAAATGAATGAATGATGAAACTCTATGAAACTATAGATAAATAAATAAAGTGCAATGGATTTACATATAAAGAAAATATAAAACCATCCAAGAAAAATCTCAGATTTAATAAACACATTTGACTGTTGAATGGAATTCAGGCCAAAAATATGATCCCTGATTATAAGCTAATCATAAAAAGAGCTCTTAAGAGTAATCTTCAAAAAGCATCAAGATTTCTTTACCAGTGAGTGCCACCTTCAGTAATTATAACAAACAGCCATAAAAGCCAATATCTTTTAAAAACAGAAACAGATTATGATGATGAGTTTTTCCAATTAGATTTCTTAAATCCAATTCTGAACAACTGAAGTGTCTTAGTCGAAAATAATTAAAACTCTGGCATTCTACCAAGATGTGGCGTACTGTCAGATTTGCATTACAGTTTGGGCAGCAGGGATTCTCTTCTCCTTTCAGTAGATACTCGTGAGTCAGGCGACAATGGCCAATTCTTAGTCGAGTCAAGAGAACATCTTCCCTTCTATTAGCCGTACACGGCCAATATTCAATGGTGGGTTTCACATTTCTTAGCTTATTATAGACTTTGTCATCCCATTGCCTCTGCCATTTACTGAGAATTTTGCTTTTGACAAACTTTTTTATGTCTGTTAATGGAATTTGAGAATTGTACATTGTGGTCGCAGTTTTGGCTGCAATATCCGCCAACTCGTTCCCCCTAATGGCAACATGCCCAGGAATCCACGAATAAAGAATCTGGTACCCCCGATTTTTTAGAGTATTATTCAACTTCAGGATTTTGGCTAAAATTGGATGAGAATGATGAGCATAATTTTCCAGAGACGTTAGGGCACTCATGGAGTCCGTGTAGATAATAAACTTCATGTAATGTTGTTTTGAAAAGTAAGTCAAACCCAGATGGATTGCAGTAAGCTCGGAAGTAAGCACAGAACAAGCTGGATGTAGTCGGACCCCCACTATATTTTTCTCTGTGACGAAAGCGGCACCAACATGATCCTGAGATTTTGATCCGTCTGTATATAAAGGGATGTACTTCCTATATTTGCTTCTATGTTCACAAAAAATCTGCTTGTAGATGGTTTCATTAGTTTGCGATTTACCCCAGTGTCGAAAAGTGTCCAGAGAATGGATTCTCCAATCCTCCCAAGGAGGAAATCCAAACAAATTCTCCAGCTGTACGTTTATATCGGTCAGATTATACTCCTTTATTAAATCACTCATCCGCAAGGCGAAAGAACGGACACATGATGGTCGTGCCTGATATAAACGGGAGTATGGGTCATTAAGCAATTTCGACCGCGTAGGAGTTTCGCTTTGTGATAAGACTTTGAAGTAGTGCTTGAAACAAAGATTTTCACGTCTTAACCGCAGGGAGGTCTCGTTACTTTCCCCATACAAGCTTTCCACTGGAGAAGTTCTATAGGCACCAGTGCATATCCGAAGGGCCTGGTGATGTATCGGATCAAGTTTGGCTAATACCGAAGGCCTTGCCGACCCATAAATGACTGATCCATAATCAAGTTTCGAACGAATAAGCGCTCTATATATAAGAAGCATTGAGCTTCGATCAGCACCCCAAGAAGTATTTGACAGTACTTTCAGAAGATTCATAGTTTTTAAACATTTCTTTTTTAGATAGGTAATATGGGGAAGAAAGGTAAGCTTATGGTCAAATATCATTCCTAGGAATTTTATTTCCTTTTCTACAGGAATCAGCACATCTTGCAGATATAGTTCGGGATCAGGGTGAGGAATTTTCTTTCGACAGAAGTGCACACACACAGTCTTTTGGGTGGAGAACCTAAAACCATTTTCCTGTGACCATTTAATGATTCTATTGAGAGATGTCTGCAGTTTACACTCTATATCATTCAGGTCTTCCCCGTGACAACTGACTTGCAGGTCGTCAACGTACAGCATTCCATGGACTGTTGGAGGCAGTTGTTTTAAAATAGAGTTAATTTTTATACTAAACAATGTGACACTTAATACACTGCCTTGTGGAACACCCTCTTCTTGATGGAACACGTCAGATAGTGTAGGGCCTATCTTAACATGAAACTTCCGATCCTGTAGGAAATGTTTGATGAATATCGGCATGTTTCCTCGTAAACCGTTGTTATATAGGTCACGAAGGATACCGTACCTCCATGTGGTATCATAGGCTTTCTCTATATCAAAGAATATGGATATATAGTGATTTCTTCTAACGAACGCTCTACGTATACCTGTTTCTAAGAGTAGGATGTTATCGACAGTTGCACGTCCTTTTCTAAAACCATTTTGATAAGGGGAAATACAATTATTTATCTCCAAAAAATAGACCAGACGAGTATTGACCATCTTTTCAAAGAGTTTACAAAGGCAGCTAGTTAGAGCAATGGGGCGGTAACTTGACGGATTGGTAGGGTCTTTCCCCGGTTTAACAATGGGAATGACAAAAGCTGTTCTCCAGGCATTTGGAAAGACTTGTTCCTTCCATACTCTATTAAAAAGAAAGAGGATGGCTGCCAGTGACTTAGAAGGGAGGTGTTTCAACATAGAGTAGGCAATACCATCCGGACCAGGACATGAATTTTTTGTCTGCGATAAGGCTCTTTTCAATTCAAGCACAGTAAAATCCTGATTATAAGGTTCAGTATTGGGAGATTTAAAATCAATAGATTGTTTTTCGATGCATATTTTTGCAGAAAGGAATTCAGGAGGATAGTTACTGCTGTTTGAGACGGCTGAAAACGCCTGTCCAATGGCGTTGGCAATTCCTTCTCTACTAGTTACTGCTTCACCACTTATCTTTAAGATGGAAAGTGTGTGCTCTTTGTAGATACCGGACGCTTTCCGGACTCTCTCCCATACCTTCTTACTCGAAGTAGAGGAGGTAATTGAGGATACATACGAGGTCCAGGAATTCTTCTGACTCTTCCTCCGCACCTGCCGAGCTTTTGCTTTAGCCCTTTTGAATATTATAAGATTTGAACCTGTGGGATATCGCCGAAAAATGCTCCACGCTTTCCTTTGTTTTCTAATGGCATCTTGGCATTCAGGATTCCACCAAGGCCTTGGGTATTTTGGTAGTTTTACCGACGTTTTTGGGATACATATATCAGCTGCTTGAATAATTTTATCTGTAATGATCTTCACAGCCTTGTCAATGTGCACATTCTTCACTATTTCTTCAGTGAAGAGGGCATAATGTAAAAAGGATTCCCAGTCGGCTTTGTCCAACTGAAACCGTGGTGTTCTAGGGATAGAAACACTCCCATTTCCTGTAATGCTTATAATAATAGGGAAGTGATCACTATTATATGGATAATTCTCGACATTAAAGGAACAGAAAGGCAAAAGCTGTGGAGAAACAATAGCGAGGTCAATCGAATGAAAGGTCCTTGTTGGCTGATGGAAGTAAGTACTTTCTGTGCTATTGAGGATACAGAGACAGTGGTCGTGGAGAAGCTGTTCAATTTGCTTCCCTCGTCGGTTTGTGTCTTTACTACCCCACAAGGGATTGTGTCCATTGAAATCACCGATCAGAAAAAACGGAACTGGTAGTTGAACAATTAAATTTTCCAAGTCTCCTTGATCTATGCTCTCATTGGGCGGGATGTAGATACTGCAGACAGTTGTTAGTGTCCGAATGTTCAACTGCACTGCAACCGCTTGGAGGGGGGTATCCAAGGGGAGAGCACTCGAAGGGCAATTGATTGATGTAAGTAAACAGACACCACCACTTGCGCGTTCACTGAATGTCTTATCCTTTCTTATCATTGAGTACCTGCGAAGCTTTGCAAAATTACCAGGTTTGAGGAATGTCTCTTGTATCGCTATACAGACGGGTTGATGTTTATTAATAAGCTGCTTAATACCATCAATACCCTGGTAAAAGCCTCGGCAGTTCCACGAGATGAGAGTAGCCATTAGGAATGTTTATTGCTTCGATGCTGTTTCTTTGTTTTGTGAGGCAGAACATTTCTCGGGAGATCTTTGCCTCCATCTGTTTCCATCTCAGATTCAATAAAGTCAGAAAGGATCCCTTCTATAGAGCTTCGGCTTGAGCTTCTGCTTTCTGAGCTTTTAATTTTCTTTTTTGAACTCTCTGTTTCTTGTGTTTTTATTTTTGAACTTTCTGCTGTCTGTTTGGGAGGAGGTGGCAGAAAAATTTTTTCTTTGTCATTTGTTTTTGATTCAGGTGTCTTTTTCTGTGTGCTATGCGAAGTTTGTGTACTTATTGACCGATATGATTTAGTGGCTTGAGAATAGGAGATATTTGTTCTTGGCTGACCCATGCTAAATTGTTTCTTAGCTTCAGGATAGGATATTTTATTTGTAATCTTAATATGCTGTATTTCTTTCTCTTCTTTCCATTTAGAGCAGTTGCGTGAGTAAGCCGGATGATCAGCATGACAGTTTACACATTTTGGATCAGCTACACATTCCTGACTTTCGTGACCGCTTCCAGAACAGCGAGCACACGCCAAGTTTCCTCGGCATGCTGCCTTTGCATGGCCAAACCGTTGGCACTTAAAGCAGCGCAATGGGTTCGGCACGTAGGGTCTTATGGGGCAGTTTAGGTAGCCTGCCTTAATGGTTTTCGGTAGCTCTGGAGATGAGAAAGTGAGAATAACATGTTTTGTGTTGACTAGTTGCCCGTCCCTACGGACTTTTATTCGGCGTACGCCACACACGTTTTGCTCAGCTAGTTCTTTTGAAAGTTCATCCTCAGAGACTGATATCAGGTCTGTTTCCGAAATGACACCTTTTGATGTGTTCAAAGACTTATGTGGGGATACATTGATAGAATGCTCACCCATATTGGTCATTTTTAGGAGAGAGGAAGATTGTGCATCCGATGTAGTCTCGATGAGCAGCGATCCTGAACGGAGCTTTTTTATGTGTTTTGGCTCGCCTACTGAGGCCACAATATGCTTATGGATGAAGAATGGCGATAAATTTTCCAGCTGACCAGTTATAACTAAGAACTTTGGACATTTGCTTGTGCTAACTATGGTCGAAGTGCAAATTCGCTTAGCAGCTCCAGAAGTTTTCGTTTCCATATGGTTGGAAGAAGAAGTTGAAGTTTTCATATTGTAAAGAGAGAAAGATTCGGGTCCGACCGCCCCACCCACCATGGAGCCCAACAAGGGAACACAGATTCCTGTGTTAGGGCTAGCCGGGCCTATACGCAAACTGAAGCCCCCACAGTCGGCTTTCCCGAAAGCAGGAACTTCCGAAAGCTTATCCCCTAGCCACTGACCAATAGGACTAGTGACCAGCCGATTGACACTAGCGGGGACAGCTAAGTGCCTCCCGTTTTAAGTAGAAGCAGAGGCCAAAGCAGCGTGTTGGGGACAGTACCTCGCCCCTCAACTACCAGGATCCTCCTTTCCTACCCTACGGGTCACCATGCACGGCAAACGCATAGGCGGTTTTCTCACCATGGTGAAACAGAAACCAGAATAGTAGCTGCACCACACAGTGAGCCCCATCCTCCAGTAGAGGAAACCACAAAGGGAGAGAGATAGGAAGAAAGAGAGACAAGAAGAGAGGAAAAGGAAGAAAAGGAAAGGTCACTGGAGCCTCGGGATTGTGACACCCGATCACCAAGACGGTAATCTCCTGAAGGGTCTTCACCTGCTATGCTTTAGCTGGGCATTTCGGAGCGGCCTTCACGCCTAGGGTGGCCCTACCAGGAGCTATGCTCCTGACGTACTTCGCCCGCTCCGCCCAGTGACACCCCCCCACCACGTTGAGGCAGCATAGCAGGACTTGGGGTGGGCACAAAGGTAAGAATAAAAAATATCCTCCATACTGACGGAGGCATTTCTTTTGAAAATCTAATTTTATTACACCCCATATACCTTCCATAGTGTTGATATGAGCTCCAGTTTCCGAATCCTAAAATGTCACTGTGTAATTTACCGAGAGGTGGACAAAACCATTTAAATCTTCATTTACACACCAGTCAAGCACTGTTTTCTCTCCCATTCATTCCAAATCATACAGAAACTTCAGGTTAATCTTACCACCGGGAACAATTTTACAGTAACCAGCGTACTTCCTAACTGACATTCAATGCAGAAATACGCCCTGAGAAATATTTTCCCAACAATGCACAGTCACGCATTACAACCAACCACGTCATGATAGGGTTTCCAAAGCATTCACTGTAAAATACTCAGTTTACCATAAATGAAACAACAACTTACCAATCATTCAAGGGGTACCCTAAAATACAGACTACCCATATTTTCTCCAGGGTGAAAATATTTACATGAAATTTAATAAAATTGAGAGTACAAATGATAAAACATTTACTGCCTTATACCCTCAGCCATAGTTCGCAGGCTGTTAAGCAAGAAATAACTTCATAAATTTTTTATAGACACCAAAAACAAAGTGCATAAATTTGCAAAAAATGTACAGATTGGAATAATGCATAAAATGCAATGTAAGCAAGAGGAAACTGGTTTCAAAGAATTACAAAAACTGTTTTCTTCGTAATTTAACAGAATAAATACACAGTACAGAGCACGAAATAATATATTATTTAACCTAGAAATCTAACCTGCAGCTATCTGTTTAAGGAAAGACTTAACTTCAGAGAAGACTTCCTAAGGGGAACTTATTGTATATTTATTAGCATATGGGGTACAATAACCTCACACAGGTAGCCTGTTCAGTTACTGAAAACAGAACTTGAGGCAAGTACCAATATTCTGCAATCACTTAAAAACTGAGAGGCATTGAATAATAACGGAAGTTCAGAACATTTTGAAAACAAGATAAAGAGGCTGAAATGCTGAGCAATGCATAGATTGCAAGTCATCTTCTGTTCCATATCTAAATTTTGAAATACAAAACTTTTAAATTTATGTAATTTGAACAATACATAATTAGCTCATTGGTAAGGTATTAAAAACCCTCAATATGGAATACGGTCTTTAAGGACAACTGTAAATTTTACAAATACGTAAAAAAAACAAATTGAAGGCTACAGTGTATAAAGTGCACTAACATTTAACTAACAAAGAAAGCAGTAATAATTATACATTTTATACACAAAATAAAACATAAACACAGAATTTTGTTAATAAGAATATTCTTTTGCAGTTAAGATGTGCAAACTGTGAAAAAATTTCTATTCTGAAGTTGCAATATGATGTTAAAAATTTAGAAGTTATACTGATGAATCTGTTTTTAAGCAATGAAGCAGTGTATCGCTGACAGATCAAATATAACATAGGTGTATTCAAATAAATATATGTGTGCATACGTAAAGTTCAGCTTAACCATACTTAAAATAATCAGGATACTTATTTTCACCTTCATTCTCAGATTGTGGAAATTTCTTCAATTAAGCTTGAAAATTTGTTGATAAATTATTTCTTATAAATTATTATTATTTTGGAATTTATACAATAAATTCAAAACTCCAAACAATAAAACATACCCTCTGAATGCCAATGAATGGCGGGTAAAGATGATTATCTGGGCTGGGATGAACCATTAATGCTATATCAATGTCTTTAAATGCACCTTTCTCGATGAGGGTTTTTTTGCCACCACCACCTTCCTCTGCTGGTGTACCAAGCACTACAACCTGAAAGAATTACAATTATTAAATCAAGCACACAGACTTTAATTATTTAAGTCAACTATCTCAGAAGTTTATATTTATTAAAGCAGAATATTTAATGCTTTCAAAACATGGAGAATGTATTTTATTCTTAAACTCCAGAAATTCACTTCTTAGAAGCATATCAGATTCAAGCAGTAAAACATCTTAAATGAGAACACAGAATTACCTGGCAAGATTTGTTACATTACAAATTCTTCTTTTGAAAATTATATTTGTTAAACCAATGTAATGCATTTAAATTTGGAAACAAGAATGTTTCTGTTAATTATGGTATTATCTGTGAGTAGGAACTTCAGTTGATACAAAAGTAGCCTTGCCTGGGATCTAAGAACTTTGATTCTCCCTCTATTTGGTACTGCAAAGTTTTCAGTTAATCCAAATTATGATAACTTTATCTGTCATATCCAACTCCCGATGCAATTTAACAAATGTTTACTTCTTGTAACAAAAATAAAAAAATCATATTAAGCGATTTAAATGTTATCTGATTGCCTTCAATCCAATTTCTACTTCCCATTTCCATCATGTGTTTATACTTTTCTCATGTTACATATTTATAACACCTTTTCTTTAGCAATATATAATTTCATCATATGGGAATTTATATATTTTTTACTTTTGGCAACATTCAGAATTCTGTAAAAAGTGAGAATATTGCATTTTCTATTTTCCACATGCCACAGATTTGTGAAGAAACAACAAACAGGGAACATATCAAAGAATAGAATACATTAAACTGGTAACAGAGAGCCAAGCATACGAAATGGGAAAGATTTAGAGCAAGATTGCAACAGAGAAGAAGACTTATATTGGTAAGTTATCACTATACTGTAGCATCATTATGTGTTAACATGGTGGTAAGAATGCCAACTAGGCCCAGACTCAAATCTCAGAGTAGACATATATGTTTTTATGAATATAGTACCTTAGTGGCATTACAGCACTTTATTGTTGAACTGAAAATTCTCTCAAGAGGTTGGCAGTAGAAGATGGATGAGAGACACTTAGATTTATCATTCACAAGTCTCCATTTTTCTCAAAACTGGAGTGGAAAGTTCAGATGACATTCAGATAAGAAGGATTAAAAACTACACATCTTAGCATCAACTGAAGATTCTGGTAGCAGATAATATCAAAGTTTTGCTTTTAGCTGCAACAGTCAATCATATAATACTTTATGTGAACATATTTTAATTTCTATTTGAATATACATAACTATAATATGTAAAATTTCATTCACTGCTAATAGTACTAAAATTGTTATACAGTAGAAGTCCAGAAACAGGGAATGCTTTTGACCAGAGGTTGTGCGGATTTCAGGACAGAAAAGCCAAATCATAATATTCAGACTAAAAGTGCAAAATAAATAAGGCATATTAGAAACATTTATTTAAATTATTACGTACAATAATATACATTATTACATTATATGCATTAAATTATTATATATATATATATATTATTCACTTATTATATTATTGATTATGGGAAAATATTAGTGATTATGGGAATATTTTAAAGCATTAAGGACATATACAATAGAGACTTGTAAAAATAAGGGATACTAATAAAGCATAAAATATTTCTTTTTTTTTTTCCTTGTTTCAAACATTTTTCTTGCAAAGGCTTGTTTTAAAACTTTAGGTACTCTAGAGTAAGTTTTTTTCTGTAAATTCTACAGGGTCATAATCTCTTGCTCTGTGATACAGCTCTGTTGTTCTAAATATTTTAGGTATTTTCCACCATGTTCCAAACCCTCATTAAAAGATATTTGCTCACTCCTATCAAATTCATTATCTGTGTCGGTGTCAGAATCGTTTTCTTGCCGTGGCGAGTTCAAAACAGAGTCAATGATTTCATCATTGGTTATCTGATATGCCAGTGTTGGCTCATATCTGAACGTATCATCTGTACTAAAAACCTCTTCTGGGCTAAGATTTTTTTCTGCCACTAACACAGAATCATTATTATTCGGTAATTATGACGTCATTATTGGATAAATATTTTTTCTTCGGTATTTCATCCTCCATTGTGCGGTGTCTGGAACCTATAAGTTCAATGCTTATATTTTGAGAGGCAATGCAGATTTCAGGAGTTGGCAGATTTCTGGCATTTGACTGTACTAGCAGAATGAATACATATATACCTCACAAACATCCTTCTCATCATGAAACAATAAAATATTATATATATAATAAAAAATCAAATTTTAAGGTCTATTTATTATGTTAACAAGACATTTCTTTAATGTCATTACATTTTTACATTACAGAAAACATTCCAGCATTACTAAGGAAAAAAACTTTTAATATTTAACAGAAAAACAGGACTTCTGCATTTTTAGACTGTGTAGCATACACATGAGGAATTTCCTTCAAAAAGCCAGCTCACCAGTAACCAAACAATAAAGTCGCTGAATATTATTAGCTTAACAGGGCTTCAAATATCGGTGAATAGGCTGGCTGCATGGGTATAGGTTTTCCCTATGTACAACATGGATACTAGCCAGTTGGCCTTAAAAAGTCTCCACAAAGGCATCCCTTTTCGTATGCAGATAGCCCTCATGTACTTTGCTATAATCGAATAAACCACATCAAACTTTTAGAACATTTTCCATAATGAAATCCCTTTGAGCAGATAGATAAATAGTTAACCTAACTTTTCCTGCTGGAAACTGAAATTTTTATTTAGAAATCAAACCAGTTACAAAAAATACCATACTACAAATTAAAAATTACTAGACTTAATGCTGTCTGATGATTTAAAAGAGTACGATACATGTATTCCACACACTAAGTAGTGAAAGGTTTGTTTCCAATGACTATTTATACAAACATATGCTGTTTTTATTTTGTTGTATAACATATACCACATAAATTTAAGTCCTTACATATTAGTGCAACTCTTAGTATAAGTCACCAAATTTTCAGAAAGTGCCAAATTCTGGCAGCTATGTGCATTTTATTACTTTAGTTTTTGTTCTAATGATTTTTATAAATTGTGAGATTTTTTGTCTTAAGTTTTAAAATATGCACTTCCTGCATTAGCCTGCAATGAAAGAAACCAAGATAAAATTTCTACATTATCTTGTAGACTGTCAGTGGAAGTTTTGGTAACAGTCACCAGTCGTCACTGTGGAATTCTAAAGGAAGTCGTCATCCATAATTGGCACTAAATTGCACTAACTGACCATGGGATAGTAAGAAAGAGCCCAATTTTTTCCTCAATCTTTTCTTAAAACTTTAGCAATAAACTTTCACCTGAACAAAACGAATAAAAACCTATTTGTAAGTAGATTTATTGATTTTTTTTTTGAATAAATATCTTATTAAAATGTAAAATATATATTTAATAAATACTTTTGCAACTCTGAGTCATCATTCTTTTTCTCTTCAATAAAAAATCCCCGAAACTGCACCAGGTAGCTGCGCTAATACTGCAAGTACCAAAATTTATTTAAATAAGTTTACCACAATTAGTTCAATTCTTACTTAGCCCATTAATTTTAATGCATTTTCTTAAAACAGATTAATATCTTACATTCTAATTCTCAAATTTAATTCTTCACATATTAAGTAAGATAATATAAATATATTTTTCGGTACTTACGTATTATCGCAACCAGGTTGGCGAGATTTGTAAGTTTGAGTAAAAAAGTATGAATAGAAAGAAAATGTACATTTATTAATTACAGATCATTTTTAATATAGTTTTTTATATTATTTTGTTTTAAAATGTAAAATATCAATTAAACCCTTCCGGTTTCGAATTTGAATAAGTTACAAAATTATTTTTTCGGCGGAAATCTTTTGGCTATTGCTTTTAGCACTGATTGAAAACCGTCTTCGCCTTTAACAGCTTGAGCTTGGCGCCATATAAATTCGATAAGGTATGAGTCAAGATGATGACGGGCTGTTCCTCTCTGTTTTTTGTTGCGCCATTTGGCTGAGTCCCACATGCGCTCTACATGTTGTGTGTGAACGCCCATGTTGGGATCCACAAAGTTATATTTGTGATTAACACTTCCATGCAGAAATCCAACATTTTCCAACTCACTTGTCTTGTATCCTTTCCAGCAATCCGAATAAATGATGCTTCCTTCCTTGATATTTTCGCAAATTTTTTCCATGAGGGTAACGGCGCTTCTGTTAGGTACAGTAACCAAAAAAGTCTCTTTCGTTTCTCGGCAAATTCCGCCGAAAACCCATTGCTGAGGTAGTACACGCCCATTGTTATTTTTTCTTTTTACAAATAAACTTTCGTCTATTTCCACAATAAGTCCTTCGCCGCCTATTTGCTTTCTTTCTTTTTCATCCATTTCAAGGGCACATATCTCCCGCATGTAATTATTCCAATCTATAACAGTTTTATCAGCAATTCCCATCTCTTCTGCACAAAATTTAATTGAGGTTAACTCTTTACACCAACAATAAATGAAGCGCACCGCTGTCACAAATGAAATTCGGCTACCTTCAAACCAATTTCCGGTTCTCACACCCAAGTGTTGATTGCACTATTCGACGTTATATTTCCAGAAGATTTGCTTTCCAAAATACAGTTTCATTTTATGAGAATTTTTACAAGTACATTCGTTCGGTATGATTCCATATCCCTGCAACAATTCAACAGCATCTTTTTCACTCGCAGACAAATCCCAAATACCCATAGTTAAAGTATTTCAGGGCATTCAATCTAACCAGTAAGCAAAATAATTTCTTTACGAAAAACCACGTATAAAACGTAGGGTTGCCATAAGTAGGGTCGCCAAATTTGGCGATTTATGCGAATTTTGGCCTAGTTGCGTTAATACGTAAGTACCTATTTTTCTTTTGCAAATATGATTTTGAGTTATGAAACACTAAGTCATAAGAATTAAAATTTTCAAGATATATTTCACATATGTAGAAGACTCTTTTATAATGGCACCGGACAAGTGGATACTGCCAAATCCTCATTAGATATTTTTAATAAATATTTCATATTTTAAGATTGGCTACACTGCTGTCTGTCATAGTAGCTTTTGATAATATTATCTAGTATAGCTCTATTTGTGTTTGAAGCTTTTAACTGCTTATGATTAGTAGCGTACCTTACCTTCTAGATGTAAAACCTATATCTAGAAGGTAAGATCCCTTACTGCCAGTTCAAGTTTTAATTTTTGTGTGAATGTATTCCTGATATTTATACATTTATTTGCAGTAAAAATTAATTTAAATTATCTTGTACAAAGCATAACCAGTATTCTTCATTTCTGTTCCTATCTCGGATAATTTTACAATTTTCAAAATAACTGTGTAAAAGTGTACCCAGTATCTGAATTAATGAACAGGTGGTTGCTTTTAGAGAACGTTGCTCTTTTTGGCAGTACATATCAAGTAAACCAGCAAAAGTATAGCATAAAAATATGTATTGCCAATGACGAAACATGATACTCATTGGCATTCAAAATATGTGTATGCCAACAACAGCATGAAAGACTTTATGTGGTATCAAAGAGGGCAAATAGCATAGTAATGATGCTAGCTATAAGCCAGTTCTAGGTTTTGGCCAAAATATAACTGGTTTTTGAGTATCCCATTTAAGGTAGAACTTCTACAAAATAAATTGATGTATGTGGGAACTATGTGTAAAAACAAAAGTGATTAAACAGTTTGTGGAAACCAAAAGGATGCTCAAAAGTTCAGAATTTGGATTTAGAGATATGATAATATTATCATATGTGCCTCAGAAAATTATAAATGTATTAATATTGTTATTAATGCATCTAGAAAATAACTCTATTAACAAGACAACAGAAGATAAGAAGCTTCCAAACAGAACTACATTTTACACCATCACTAAGTCAAGAGTGGACAAGGTGGATGAGATATATGGTATATATTTCACTGTAAGCACATGTGGAAGATGGCCATTAGTTATATTTTCAGAGTGCTTAACATAGCTGGCATCCACAGAAAAATTATCAATACCAATTCAACAGAGGATTTACTTGCAAGACTTAAAAGTTTGACCTTGTGAAAGACTGGCTGAAAATGAGATGAACAAACTTACACATTCTGCATGCAATATGCAAGAAAAGTACAAAATATAGTGTAGGTTCTCCTAAATCTGATGAGAAAAAGAATAGCCAAATAAAAAGGCAAGGTGCTCTATTTACCCAAGCAAAGCTGGCTTTTTTTATTCTCCCCCCCCCCAAAATACTGCAAACAAATGCGTCTAATGGCATGAAATAGATTTACAAAAAATGTTTTCATAATAAGGCCACAGAACAAGAATCTGATGACAGCTGTGAAAATTGTATTTATTGTTTTATAACTTTAATATGCTTTTTTGTGCACCAAAATCTAATTTTTTTTTTAAATAAATTATTTTTCATATGAAAACCAGCTAATAAGTGCATAAAACTTTATATATATCATTTTAAGTGACTCAACCCTATTACCCTGTTTACGAACAAGAAGAAATCATAGAAGTTTCTTAGGGTAGATCTCCACATAGCAGTTGGCATTTTATAAAACTATGTTCCAGGTGCCGGGTTAACAGTAAATATTACGTAATATCTTATAAATACCCCGAATGTTATTTTGGGTCTATATCAGGAGAAAATTTTGATTTATATCATGCAAAAATTTGTAACCTTTCCCGGAATATCAGGTTTGGCTTCCATTGCAGCTTTAATTGCAAGACCTGCACCAAAGCCAGCTTCAGCAATCAAATTATGCCCACATGCATGGCCTATCTTCGGTAATGCATCATATTCACATATAACAGCAACAGTAGGTCCAGGATCTAAAAAAATATTAAGATATTATATCTAGCTAGGCTCAATAGTACCTTATTTAATAATTAATACTTCAATAAAATCAGTTTATTGAGTCTAAAAATTATTCATTTTAACAAATATTTACTAAATTAGCATAGAGTCCTAAAAACTAAAATTTTTGATTCATCCCAACTTACATTCATACAAACAATGAATACAGACAAAAATATTAAAATAACTTATGATAACAAATATTCATGCAACTCTTATAATTCCCACATTTTACAGGCAAGTAAATAACAACAAGAGGCTATTTTAATTTATCTGCCACAAGAGGCTTTGTTACCATTATTATATGATAAAGGGATATGGTAGAAAAAATGCCACCAGTCAGCCTATTCACCCAGGTTAAATTAATAATGTTTATTGGTTTTATTCACTTGATCCCTGGTGGGCTATTCAATTTGTAGGTAACAAAAAGAACATTGAAGAAATATTAAATAAGATAAATATATTATTTTTATAATGTTTTGCATTGTTTTCAAGAAAAATGCAGAAGATTTTGCAATGAAAGTATTTAATTCACATTAAAAAGGTGAATCCTAAAAATTTCTGACGGAACAAATGATTAAATATACATATTTGTTTAAAGGTACTTTATCGGAGAATTTTTGTAAAATATAATTTTAGGACTTAGATCAAAACATTCTATTCAGATATTTTATTACAAATAATGGTAATTTAGCATTTATATACACTATACACATATTTTGGAAAATAGTTGAATAGTTTTTTATGATATACAGAAATAATTAATATAATCTTTTTTTTTTTTACTAAACTGAACTTTTTTGCTTACTGAACTGAATACGAAATAACCCTACACTTACATAATGTTAATATTTATTACTGCTTTCTTAATTATCAATGCTATATTTATTATACTAAAATTATGTAAAACTTTAATTTTGGGGATATTTGCCTTTCTCTAAAATATGCATTACTCCCCTTTCAACAATAGCATACAAAGATAATCTAATTAACCATGTTGCATAAAATATCACATCCAATAAATTATACTTTAAAAATATAGTATTTCAATTGATGTGCATGGTATGCAATATGTCAGATGGAAGTTAGAGGAAAGGTGAAATGAAAGAGCTTTAATTAATGTTTAAAATAAAAGTACTTACATTTTGAAACATATTCTGCCCGAAAAGCTGTTGGTAATTCATAATGTTTCGTAACAGAAAAACCTTTTTCCTGAAGGGCTTTTGTCAGGAAGTCATGGGCAAATTTTTCTTCATGTTTCAATTCAGGATTCTTCCATATTTCTTGGCTAATATGATTTAAGAACTGTAGTTCTGAATCTAATACAGTATTAACAAGCGTAAAGAATTTGTTTTGCATTGCGTGTATGAGTTATTTCGCGAATTAAAACGATAATCTCGAATCTTTCTGCCGATATCGCCGCTCGTCTTGGAAGCAGCACAGGACCCGTTCAAAGCAAATCCTTTGGTTCAAAGTAAGGCTACTATAAAGTAGCTCTAGTTCAAAGTAACCTCGCTTGTTATCACTATAAATCTGCATTATTCATTGGTTGGCTCAAATCTGTTATTGCATCTAGGGAAGTAACGCTGACAAAGCTGAATGTAAACTTTCTGTTATCAAAAGTAATTCACAAAATTAAGAACTAATCGTTTGACCTTTAGAAGCATAATTCTGCGTATCTGAAATACATTTTACATTTCATTAGTGTTTTTTTTTTTTTTTTCCCCCAGAAGTATGCTATTTCTTATTTTGAAATGCATGTCTATTTCTTATTTTGAAATTTTTGGATCACGAATTAAATTCCACTTCTACACTCAACAGTGGACGCCTGAAGCCACTGCTGTTTCCAAGCGTGCTACTATCCAAAGCCACTGTCGAGAATGAATTGCACTTTCGGCGCCGGAAAAAAACGCGGTATTGAGTAATGTCTGCTAGATAAGCAATACATGTTTTTTTTTTTTTTCAAGCTTTACAAGAATGATTAGGAGCCAGTTGTCAAGTTTTAAAAGAGACTGCTGTTCATCTGATATCCATACGTAGATTAAGAAATTCGTAATAAATTCATTAGTGCATGAAGAAAAACTCAATTTTGTTTCATAGGAGAAAGGGGGATCTCTCATATGATAATGATAATCAATTGTTAAATAATAATAATATCTAATTTATTTTAACTAACTACTTTATTTGTTATATTCAGTGATTATTTTATTAACTATATTTAGTGGAATTTATTTTATTAACTTATTAAAAATATGAAATGTGTTTTGATATCAGGACGAGATTAGCAGAGATTCTCAAGGTGTGGGTGAGGAAAGAATCGTTTTAATTACTAATGTTCAAAATGTAGTTTTACTGTATAATTTGCATAAATTTATTTAAATATTTATTAATTAATGTTAATTGTAATGTAATACATACATATGTAATACCTAAATATGTAAGTTAACGTTTAATTATAATGAAAAGCAATGTGAAGTACTAAAAAATAATCTTCATATAAATTATTTGAAGTTAATGATTTTATATAATATTATTATTACTTATTACTAGTGTATTATTACATTATTTTTTCTAGGCCTCCTCGTTCCCTCTTAAGACAATGATGGTTACAATAAGTCGAAGAATATGGGTTAAGGCAATGCCTTAGTAGCATTATGGGCCTCTGGGCTAACCAGTATGCGGAGGTCCTATACGACAACATAGAAATCAAATGTAAATTAAATGTAAATAGATTAGCTTAAGGTTCTTTATCTGGAAGAGACCCCGGGACAATGTGTTAAGACAGCGGGGGGTTAGGAAATTATTTAGATTGTGGCAAAGTACAGAATGGCTCCCTCCTAAAGGAAAAGATGACTTTATGGAGGGCGTTGAAAGGAAAATTAGATCATGTAGCCAGCTTGTTTGTCCAGATTTGAACATGAGTTGAACTACTTGTGTTTAGTGGTTTTAATTCCTCCGTTGCCGCAGGGCATAGACATGAAAGTCACCATGCTAAAAAAATCTGGGGAATACCGTTTTAAGGTATCCAAATTCATTTCATTTTGACTTCCTTTGTTTTATAATTATTGTTCCGGTTATGTAACTTTTTGAACAGGCAATGATCATACTAATACGAAATAAAGAAACTAATACGAAGTTAATCTAAAACACAATGCTAATATTTTTACTTAATTATTCTGCTTAATATTTTTTCTCTCAAGTTAATTTCATTTCAGGCAGTATCTGATTATATTCCTGTGTGATCCCATTGTTCACAACAGTTGTGATGCCCTTAGAAGATTCGCTATTCGTTGTAGGGTACTACTTTTAGTCAGTCCTTAAATAGCGTGATTAACTGCTGAAGAAACCTGTTACGCCTTGCAATCCATATAGAGCTCTTTTAATCTGTGGAAGAATTTTATGAGGATTTTATTTTTTGGTGAAGTGAACCTTCAGCATTTTATTTGGTTAGGAGACTTGTCTCAATTTTCTGCGGAACTCCTTCAAAATGAATTTCCCATCCCTAAGCAAGGCAGGCATTTTTATGCAATTGCTTCACAGAGTTCGCAAGCATTCACAATAGTATGCTTTATGAACATTTTTCCGACGACATGAAAGCTGTTTCTCTCTTGTTTGGTGTCAAGGTTGTTCTCCGAAAAACATCCGTTTATTTGTTTAAATATCGCACATTCTTGACTTATAACCCCTATAGTAAATTAAATATTAAACGATGTGAGTGCAGCAAAGTAATAATCAAAACAAAATGAACTGCTTCTACCCAAGAAGTGCGCATAATTTTCATAACATAACCAAGAAGTTACCGTTACATTAACAAGTCTGGCATACTATTGTATGCCAGACTTATGTACAATAATGTACAATAATATAATAATACAATTATGTACAATAATATTATGTACAATAATGCCATACTATTGTATGCCATTATTGTACATAATTACAATACCAGTTTTGCACAAAAATTTTAGTTTGAGGAACAGAAAGTATTGCCTAATGTTCCCTTTGTGATTGGCTGAATTTCCTCAGTTCCCGCCAGGTTTTAACCGTTCGTGAAGATGATTCGGTGAAGATTCTGTTCGAAGACTCTCTAATCATGTTAGTTCTTATTACTGAAATGTTTTGGATACTTTATAAATTCTGTTAATGGTACATTTGTATAAAAACAAGTCTTTTTTCCATAGGTACGTTTGAAATATTTGAAGAAAAATATTTGAAAATAATTTTTGATATGGAAGAGATCAAAACGATTACCATGCTACCATATCGATATCAAAAACATTTCAAAATGGCCGCTGTTTGTGTACATTAAAAACAAAATAATGTTGTTGTTAAGTTACGTAGTTCAAAAGCCATCTTCAAATTGTGTAATGTTGTCGTTCTATTGCATATAGATTTCGCTTAATATGTTACCAGGTGTCGGAGTATTCGGCACTGGCAAAATTATCAGAGTTCTTGTTCCATGTTTACGTGCCCGTGGGTTTAAAGTAGAAGCAATTTGGGGTCGGACTAAAGAAGCTGCGGAATTTGTTGCTACGGAGCTTGATATTCCATTTTCTACGAATAAAGTTGACGAAGTTCTTCTTCGAAAAGATGTCGATTTAGTATGTATTATTTGTCCACCTCATTTGCATTCACAAATAGCAGTTAAAGCATTAGGCATTGGCAAACATGTATTATGTGATAGACCAGCTGGCTTATGCCAAAACGAAGTACTTAAAATGGTACATGCAGCACAGTATTATCCATCTCTTATCTCTATACTTTTTCACAGTCTTCGATTTCTGCCCGCATTTGTACAGATGCGAAAGGTAGTGAAAGATGGTTACATAGGAGATTTGACTATATGTGATGTCCAGGTTCAGTGCGGTAGTCTTTTACACGATCGTTATGACTGGACATGCGATGAACTTATGGGAGGTGGTCTGCTGACCAATGTTGGAAGCCATGTAATTGATATCATCACGTATACCACAGGGCGTCGTGCTTTGAGAGTTCATGGCATGGTTCGAACTTTCACGAAGACTACACGTCATGTTAAAGGAATACGGCAAATTACAAGTGATGACTTTTGCACATTTCAAATGGAATTAGAAGGTGGAAGTTGTGCAACTGTGACTTTAAATGAACATCTTCCTGGACAGTTTAGCCAGGAAGTACTGCTTTGTGGTACAGAAGGCCATGTGGTTGTCAGGGGTGGTGATCTTTATGGACAGAAGTTGAATTCTGTGAAAGAAGAAGTATTATATCTCGACATTGAAGACCTGAAAAAGTCTTCTGTGATATCATTTAACAGTGTCTCTGTATCTTCTACTGCTGATACTTCAGACTGTGCAGTGCAGAATTATCTGAATGCTCTCTTGCCAAAACCATACATGAAAGGACTGTTGAAAATGGTAGGTGCACTAAAAGAAGCTTTTGCTTCTCAAGAAGACTTGCAAAGCTGGGTTAAAGAACCTGTTGCGATGGCAGCATCATTCGAAGATGGGCAGTACATTCAGGCAGTTATAGATGCAATACGTTTGTCCTCCAAAGGTCGAGAATGGGTGAAAGTGGAAATTCTTTCAGAAGATCCAGAAATACAGCAGCCAATGTTATCTTTATCATAATATTTTGTTTCCTGTAAATATAAATAATCTATATATTTCAGATTTGTATAAGATATATCAGCATTTTAAATAAGCAACAAAAATGTGCATAAGTATTTATATGTTACTAAACAAGATTTGTTTTGTGATGCATTTAACTTATTTCAGATCTTGCTTTGGGAATATGTGTTCTATTTAATTTTTTTCCCTCAGCTTTTTTTTTTTCTTTCTATTTTCTATGATAGTTTTAAAAGCTCTACAGACATGACATTAAATTAATAAACTAATATTTTTTGTGTGTTTATGTAAGAATATGTGTTTTCAATGTAAAAATGCTTTCCCTAAATGTGATACAGCTCAATATATATATGTAACTGAAACTTGACTTATTTGTACTCAGAATTTAATGTTTTAAAACTGATTCAGAGCATATTAGCATTTATATCTTTAAGAAGTTTTCACATACGTTATTGTTTTCAATAAGAATATTTCTGATTTTCATATTAGAATCAAAAACTAAGTATGAGCTGAAAACTCAGAAATTGCTTTTTTAGGAATTCTAGTTTCAGAAGAAACTGAAATCAGTTGATAAGCATTTTAAATGCCAGAATTAATCTGCCATTTATAGGGGTTATTGTTCGATGTTTTATGAAAAGAATCTTACGTTTAATTCCTGTGTATTTAAATTAATTAAAAATGTGTCCTTTACTTTTAATATATTTCGTTTTTCTGTACTAAAGCGAACTGAACCTTCCGAAATTAGCAAAATGTGCGTAAAACTTCCAAATTAGGTTAAAATCTCCAAATAAGTACAAAGCAATTCATTAGTTGAGAGGCTTCCAGACGTTTCCTGTAAATAAAAATTATGCTGGAGTGATTTAATTTTTCCACGCATTATGACTCGTTTACTTTTCCATTTAACTTTTTGATAATTAAGTATTTTGTTCCCTGAATATCATATAAAATTATATGTCATTTTCAAATTCAAATTTTTTTTCAGCTTCTTTAGTTTTAATTTTTACTCATATGTTTTTAGTCCAAAGGGATTTAGTACCGAAGGACTATTACTTTCGTTTTGCGATTTTGCGTTGATTCACTCTGAATGCCTGATTCACTTTTCAAATTGTTGCCACTAAATGTTATCGCTCTGCATTAAATTTTAAAAAAATGAAAAATCTGCATAAATGTATGCATGTTTCTCGCATTCTGATAAAACCTAGAGCCATCGAATTTTGAATGACGTAATCCTACTGCGAATATGGGCATCTCGAAGCCCTAATTTTGAATTTGAAATTTGCTTTATTATCGATTTTATGTTTTGTAACATTTCAACGAATTTCTGATTAACAAACTAAATGATTTCAAAGCGAGCAATGGCAACACTGTACGAAAAAAAAAAACATTTTTATCTCCAGCGCACGAGACTTACGGAAATTCTAAAGATATGTTCATTTTAAAATGATTTTGCGATATTGATTTTGAACTGAATTTTATGGTTTGAGTACGTAGTACATGATATTTAATAAAAAAAGGTAGCACATGAAATGTTAAAAAAACGAGCCTTTGGACGTAATTTAAAATCTGAAATCTTTCAGATTTTTTTAACATTTTGTGTGTTACCTTTATTTGTTAAATACCATGTTCTTCGCACTTAAACCATAAAATTCAGTTCAACAGCAATATCGCAAAATAATTTTAAATTGAGCATATCTTTAGAAATTTCGGTACACGCTCTCACGCGCTGGAGATAAAAATGTTTTTCTGTACAACGTTGGTATTGCTGGCTTTGAAATCTTTGAGTTTGTTAATGAAAAATTCGTTAAACTTTTAGAGAATATTGTTACGAATTTCACATTTATTTGGCTATTTATTTAGAACTGTAATTAAAATTCCTTTTTATCTTTTTTATAATTTTGTTATCCCTGTTTACTATATTTTGTTTGTTCTCCTCCTAAAGCATTGCAGATTTCTTTGATTTCCTTGCTTTGAAAAAAACCAAACAACTCTACAACCATAAGTTCTAAAAGAATGCAAAATATTTGCAATATGCAAAATATGCAATCACATTTATTAACTGTTGTTTGCATTTCTCAATTATGCTTTCAGTTTTTTCTTTTCACTGCATTTTTCATTTATCCATTGGTACTTACGTATTACCACAACCACCTTGGTACAGTTTAGTGATTTTTTTAAGAAAAAGAATGATGACTTGTAATGACAAAAAATTATTCATTACCCACATACATATGTATACATACATGTATATTTCACATTTTAATGAAATGTTTCTCTGGGAAATCATTATTTCTTTTGCTCTAGTGGAATTTTTGGCATTCCCTATACCAATTTTGCTGAAGACTTCTATTTTCCTGCAGAAATTATACTGCAGTTTCTTCTACTGCTCATATATTTTTAAATTAAAAGACAAAAATTATTATGTCTCTAAGAACTACTGAAACTTGGAATAGAACAAAAAGAATGGATACGAATATGGAGAAACTGCTTGTTAAAATGCAAGAATTATTATGTGCATCGTTGCCTACAACAGAGCTTCTTAAACTGCAAGTTGCGATTCCGACTGAGGTCGCAGGATCTATGGTAGATTTTATCAATTTTGATATTTCTTTAACTTGTCAGGATTGAGTGTTCGGTGCATATTCTTGGCGAACATCTTCGTGTAAATCTTAAGTCCTGATCTTGAACAAGGAGCTGAATGCAGCTATGTTCTGTGGTAGAATACTTTGATTAAGTGGTCGAAGAACTACACTTCAGAGGAATTTAAAATCCTCTTTTATTAAACCACAATTTATATACAGCCACTTCCCAACTCGGGAGGGATACAGAAAATGATGACCATACTTGGGTCTAAACTGAACAATCAAATAATTTAAACTAAAACTAAGTAGAAATTAAGTAGTCGTTGCTCACAGAGCTATAACGCGAGGTTGGCCTCTAACTAAATGGTGCGTAGCAAGATTTAACTAATACTAATGCACTTAGAATTACTTCAATAAGTAATAGCGTAACAGCGTTATGGGTTAGAATTTAAATACTAGCTGGTCAGGCGAACATTGAATAGAGTAACAGTGGTCTAAGACTAAAAGCTCTTTCACATTGAAAGGTTCCTACCTACGGTTTAAATAGAACTTGGCTCCACTTCAAATTAGCATAAAGCTGAAACGCTCGCTTATTCTAACGGGAAGTTGAAATGAGAACAGATAGAAAAAAGCAAATTAAAATAAAACTGTGTTAGTTTAACTAAAACCTTACAAACTTATAAAGATTTTACAGTTGCCAAATATTTTTACACAGTGTGTTTGAAAATAGGTAAAGGTAAGACAATACAGATGGAAGAAAAAATAAAAACATTTCAAAGCATTTTTTATAATAGAAATGCCCATTTTACTTCAAAAATTAAAGTTAATGACCTAAAACTGCAATAGTATATTACAGTTCAAGTTAAGGAACTGACAGTTTCACTCACACGTGTCGGATTTCCATAATGCTTATGGGGTCCCACAAAATTTTCAAAAATATTATGAGGATTCCATACCAGAAAGTTTAAGAAACCCTCGCCTTAAGAATTGCCAAATGTATGGTTGTCAGAATTTTGCACAGTCTGAAAATTTGGCGACTTGTACTAAAGTGGTAGTACTAATACTGAAGTACGTATGCGTTTGTTGCTGACTCCATTTTATTAACCACTTTTGAGTTTTCAATGTTTGAATCCATATTACAAATGTCTGAAGTTACCAAAATGTAAGTTATAGTAGGTTACTAATTGATAATTTTTTAAGATTTGCCAATTATGTGTACTATAGTTTTGAAATACTTAATTTTTCCATATTAGATCAGCGTTACATGAACAGAAATTGACACTCTTTTCTTTTTAAATTGAAATTTGAAAATTTAAAAACTTTGAAAACTATTAGCATATATTATTGCAAGAACTTACCTGAAGAATTTTTTCCTAGCAGGAACTTTCAAATGTAAAGTCTGTAATTCCAGATCTAAAAATCTTCCCGTACCCCAGATTCTTTAGAGAGATTTTTATATCGTAGACATTCGTAGATTGTTGATGTAATATTTCCCAGTTTCCTCAACATCAGCATATTGATAAGTTTATGGTATTGCCATGTGGTATGAAAAAGTATTTCAGTGTCTTTTATTGTTATAAGAAATATAGTGAAGCCTTTTGTGTTCCCATTCAAATATTTGCAAGGGAACTGTATTAAGAAGGCAGTGTTCTTTGCTTTAAGAGGTTTTTCCTGTTTTTGCTTTTGTTATAACTTTGTAATTTCTTAATATTCTAATTATTAGCCTTGTCATAACTTTATGTACATTTTTTATAAACTAATTTTATGTGATAAGGAAGCATATAGCATCATACTAATTTTTTTAAGGAAATAGTACAGAAGAATCTCAATTATCTGAGGTAACTGTGACCATTCCCACCTCGGATAGACAAAACCTCAGTTAATGGAGACTAAATTATGCTAGTTTTTCTTTCAACAAGGTTTTATGAAATTGTTTATTTGAAATTCTAAAAATAAATTTGCTTGGTTCACAATTTTCGCAGGAAAGTGAAATTATTTGTTTGGGTCCGTTCACTATAATATGTAAGCAATTGGAAAAAAAGGAGGGGGGGGGGGGGAAAAAAAAAAAGCAGGGAAGAACACTAATCATAATATTTGTTTAAAATTATAAGATTAATGTTGCAGCCAAATAATTTTTGGTTAGTGACTGAAACTATCTTTGACATTTTTAATTGCAAGTTAATACTGGGGAATATAAAATAAATCCCTTTTTAAAAATATATATTTCTTTTTTTATTTATTATGCAATAGCTTGAGACCTCTGAAATAAAACAATTTTTTGGTTGCAATTGCACTTACTAAGACTGCATACCAGATTTAGATTGATCAAGAAATGTATATATTGTTATTTTTAAATATTTGAACCTTATTAAACATAGAATGAATAACCAAATGAACTTGTATATCTATACTTGTTGGTACAAATATAGAAGTGAGTATACAGTAATTGTAATTGTCATTCAGAAATAAATGAATATGTATTCAGTTTATTTTAAAATGTTAATAAGACTAGTAAAGCTTATGATTACTCTAGATTATTTGCTTTTGTGCATAGAATTTAAATTATGGTATATAGTGCATTCTTGATCTTTTTTATGCAGAATATTGTAAGTTGGCAAATTAGTATAAGTTTTTAATACATTTCTTACTCCATCTGAATTTTTTTTTAAAAAGGAAGCTCTGCTCTTTCCTGGCCTTTTATTTTTATTTTATTTAATTTTTTGTACATATGAATTTTTAATCATTTATAAGGTATTCAGTAGAAATTTTTGAAATTTTTTGGGGAATTATATTTTAGCATGAACATTCTTTAATCATAATTATTTGTAAAATTGTTAAGGCAACATATAAGTTATTATATTTGTTTAATGAAATCTGCCAGAGCAACCAATATTTTCTAAATGATAAACAGACATTGGTATTGAATATATATTTATATATTCATTGGTACTGAATACATATTTATATATTCGGAATATATATTTAGATATTCAGTATATTTTTCGTGCCTAAATTCACCTGCAATTGATCTCCTGTGCCATGAATTATTTATCTCCTCTCCCACCTAGTTTACAAAAGGTAGATTAATTGCACATTGATAGTGATAGCAGTGTGCAAACAAACTAGCAATAATCTGCCTTTATTTTTCTTAACATTGTATAAAATACTGTACTGTAATCTTATTTAAAAGATATACTATTTTATCTTAGTTTTTTTTTAAAACGTGTTACACAATAGAATATTTTGCGATATGAAATACAGTAGAATTCCAATAATCTTGATTGCTGGTGTTCAGAGTTCTCAGGTTTTTGTTGTTTTCTCTAACATAGTGAAATTAAGCCTTTGTTAATTTATTTGCATGTTTTTTATTTCCTCATTGATGTAAAAGTGAAATAATACTTTATGTATATATTAACCATATGTAATATAGTTTGTTGATTCTAATGATGTGGAGTAAATATATTGTAAAGAAACCTGTTATTCTATCATTAATTTTATTATTTTGTATTTATGGAAAAATAATCATAACAGTTTTAGTTAAATAGAATTGAGGGAAAAGTGCAGAATCACCCACTGCTTGGCTCGTTTTTAAGATCGGTGCCCATGTACACATTGACCTGTTTTCACTTAAAAAAAATCCCAGAATTGCATAAACTCGGCACTGCACACTCCCTTGACTTTGTCCATGTACACATCGATCTATTTTTACTTAAAAAGTCAAAAGAAATTGAGAAAAATCAAATTCTTCTTGCTCTTGTGAAAAGCGCCGAATAAAACGTGCCAAATAGAAGTGGACGATTCTGCACTTTACCGTAGAATTCAGTTATGCATTTTGTTTCAAATGTAGTTAAAATTAAAATGAGGTTATTTGTTTATAGTGAAAGAATAGAAAAAAGGCACTAACTAAGGCGTAGAGGGGAAAAAAATGATTTCATTGTTTGGTTTTACAATAAAGTATGTTATATTTGAATGTTTCATTTTTAACCAAGTTTTTTTAATTGGTTTTTTCTTTAAATATTGTATAATAAATGGGAAAAAAAAGTCATTTGAATTGCAGAAAAGAAAAGAAAATGAAGTTGTCTAGATTTCTCATATATCAAAGAGGTTGTGGTCCTAGTTAGTCTAATATTCTATTCTGCACAAATAACTAGTTTTGTCTTTGCTTTATGTCAGTTTTAATGTTATGCAGTTTTGTTCCTAGCCTCTAGTTTATGCATTGTTCAAAGAAGGTATATGTATTTTCTTGGTTGTTCATTATTATATTTTAATTTATCATACTATACTATTTTAGATGTTCTATTATATTTTTGTGAGAAATGCATAATTTCCCATGTGTAATTTTAATAAAATTTTAAATATAAGTTTAATGTGTACAACACTCAAACAGGTATTCAGTATTTCAAATATATATCACAAATAATGTTATATTTGATCATTGGCATCATTTTCTTGGTAAAAATTAGTGACTGCCTGGTGTAAGAATATTTAGATTGAAAATACTTTTACACCTTTAAAGTTCTAAAATATTATGTACTACCTCTTTCTCTGGGTTAAATTTTGCATTTAATTGATTTTATACATGGTTAAATTTGCTTGACCACGTATAGAATCAGAAAACAGGCATTTAGCTTCTTGTGGTTATACAGTAGACATTGCTAAATGTGATTACAGTTAATGTTATCGTTCAGATATTGTTATTGAATTACCGATGCTCTGCGAATTTGTGTACAAAAACATAGAAAATACATCATTTATTGTGATCATAATTTGGTTAATATGATCAAAATAGTATAGAATTAGTTTTTTAAACTAAACTAAAATTGCCACATAAGTTTAAATGCATTATAAAAATTGCCAAGTTACAGAAAAATATCACCAAGTAAGGGATTAAGTTGCAATCATCTTGATTTAAATTTTAGTTTATCATTTAAAATAAATTAGAGCCAAAGAAAAAAAAATTGTTGACATAGATTTTCATTAACAAGCGATTTTGGGGTGTCCTCTTCTTCAAGAGTAAAAAACGTATGCAGATTTTTTTCTTTTGAAAACATCTATGTCAAACTAAGATTGCTTTTCTGCTTAATTAAATTTTAAGTTTTTGAGTTCTCTTACAATGAGGAATATCCTCCAAGTATTAGGATTCGTTATACAGCATCGATCAAATAATTTTCAGAAGTGTTATGAGCAGTTGGCAAACAAATGTTTGCATTTTCTTAATTAAAATGCCTGTTTATATGTTTCTAGTTATATTAAATTATTTAAATTCCTTTGCTATTTTGAAAGATATTTTTCTCATCATTTAATGTTATCATTCGCAGAATGTTATCTAAATAGCCGTCAACAAATGTGATCACATGAAGCAATGCCTACTGTATAAAATGCATTGGAAAATATGTTTGATATTTCAATGTTTAGGCATAAATATATATATATATATATATATACAGGCGAAACTAGTAAGTATATATATATATTTGTGTGTGTGTGTGTATGTGATTGAATGAAAGGTTTGACATTTATTTTGTTCTTTATAGCTTGTTTATTCTGTATATTTTTATATGCATACAATACTTATGTGTCCCTTTTTGGTATTTACGGAAAATCCCGTCAACCACAAGAGATGGTGCCGAACCCTTGAAACACGTTCCCTTTTGAATTGACACTTGCTTCACACAAACCTTAATGTTGTAATGCCATTGCTTCTCAGTTTTTAAAGAAAGCGCCATATCGTGGCCATTAACAGATTTTTTTTAGGCCAGTAAGATTCTATAACTTGGGAAATATTCAACAGCATGCTCTTCTGTAGTAGGCAGGTCCCAAATTTTAATCATTTCTTTTTCTTTATATGTGTAATAGAGGGAACAAAAGGAATCTTTACTCAAGAATAATAACTAGCACATGTAATCAAGGTTATATCAAACCCAGCATGTTTGAAGAATACTTTTCCATTTTTTGCAAAAAATGCATGGTTTGGCATCTTTTCATTAATAGGCAAAAATGGTCAACAGGATTTTTCTGTAAGTATCACATTGGGTAAAGTTTTGTTATGTTTAATTTTTATCTGTTATTACACTAAATATAACTGAAAATTTTATATAATAATATAAAAGCGTCAAAAATTTGATCAAAGTAATCCTTTTTATATCTTTATAGTCATATTTTTGTAGGTTGATAAAGGTATTTAAAGATTTGGTTTCCTGAAAAGTATTTAACTTGGTTCTTCTCTGAGCTCAACAAAGCTGCCAAGTTGAATTATTTAACAGTATTCTAAAATTTTTCATAACAGTATTAATTAAGCTTTAATTTTAGTTTTTCACAACATAAATTTAATCACTGTTCTGCATTCTTTTTGCTGAATATGTTTTACAACTTAAACTTTCCTTTAAACATTGGCCAAATTTTGTGTATCATATTCTTTATACAATAAAGAATAAATAACGTATTGTATGTGCATTTATTGGTAGTTTATGTGGTTACAAAGAGTGTAAATCATGTAATAATGGCAGATGATAATTTTTGGCACTCAGTATAAGTAAATTTTAAATTATATGTAAATGTAAATATAATAACAAAGTTCGTTTAGATCTGATATATTGTTAGCATACTTTTGCCTTATATATTTGTATCTTTCATGTCTTAAATTGATGTTTTAATTTAAATTACAGTTAGTAAATATTTAGAATTTTGTTCTGAAAAAAACAAAAGCAAAATTATTCTTTAAAAAATGCTGTCTTTCCCACTTCTTCTTTTTTTTTTTCATGGTAATATTTAAAGCAAGCAGCCATTTGTTCATTCATTAAAGGGGCCTTTCTGTAAAAATACCAATCTAAGTAAGTTTTCAAAATATATATATATATATTGGTATGACAAAGTTTTATTAATTTTAGGTTGTTATTTTAGATTAAATTTTAAAAATAATTTGTATTGTTTTTACACTTTTTTTTTTTTAAGAAAAAGTGAGATTTTTAATTTGTCTTTAAAGAAATAAAGTATTCCTTTCGATTACTTGTGTATATAGTATACAAGATGAATGTAAAGTATTTGTGTAAAATATTTTGTATATTTTATGATACTGAAACTTCATTGCATTGATTGTGAATTAAAGAAATATGGACATTTTTAAACCATTTTATGCACATTATTATCATTTCTTGATGTAATAGGAAATAAGAGCAGTTGTTAGTGATTTTTGAAAATGCCGAGAACTGAGTAGTAACTGATCTGTAGTAATATAGTATATGGTTGTATATCTTAAAGACTAAACTAGTATGGTTGTGTATCAAAACTAAAATAATAAAGTTTTATTATTAATGATAAGCAGTTAATCATTTCATATTATTGAATTTAAGTTTTTGTTATTCAAAATTATCATTTTAAGTAAGAAACTGGGATTTTACTTATTTAATTCAGTGTTCAACATCAGAACCCCAAAAACACTAAGAAGCAAATAATCGCTTAAGTGTGTGAATAAACATGTAAGACTTACGAAGGGTTAACTACCCTTTATTTCTCAGAAAATTACAATAAGTTCCTAACTCGGAATATACACGAAGCCTCCATTTGTGCTTGAACTTAAGTAATTATGAAATTAAACGAAACTAAGCTGAACTAAAGCTCTCTGAAAGATATAGCCAAAGCTATCAGGATTCCGAGTAGTTGGTCCCTAAATATTAATTAAATCGACGAAGCCAAGCAAGGACCTAAAGTATGGCCGAGCGTAGTATCTAAGACAGAGCGTAGCCAAAAGGCAACTGTGTGCTAGTCGGGAAAATCGGATTTTCTCTCCTGAAGTTGGTGAAACATTGACTTAAATAGTACTCTTACTCATTTTCATTCACTGAGTTTCTGAAATTACATTCTGGTAGGAAATTGTAAGCTGAAATTAGAATGATAGGAAAGACGCATAACTTAAAATAACCGTTAATAAAATTAGGATAAACCTTACATCACATTTGAATTTCATTATCACTGTATTTCAATATAATAAACTGATTCATTTTATTTTGTAAATTGTGGCATTTTTGATATAATTTTAGAGCTTAAATTTTCTTATGTTTATTAAAAATTCCTCTTATGTAAAAATTTCTTCTTTTAAAAATATATATTTTGATAGAGATGATGACAAAAGGGAGATACATTGAGTGGAAATTAAGTTGGAGATTTATTAAAAATTCACTCATTTTGAAGAAAAAAATGATTGAACAGGCAATGTAATGTTGATTTATTGGATGACATAACTATGACATTAGTGTTTTTTGTCACACAACACGTGAGTTAGTTGGACATGTACAGTGAGAGCATATATGCAGAAATGTGATAATTCCTTGTGTAGAAACATATGGCTGACTCCAAATTACTGTCCTAGTCTAAATTTTCCTGTACTTAAAATAGTCTGTAAATTATCTGATAGCAAAAATGAATCATCATTTACCGAAATTTATATGTGAAGGAAGAAGTTTCAGTTTTGTGCGTCGGCATCTTATGCAAGGTTGCTGAATTTTGTGGGATGATGTATTTCAGCTAGGTTAACTAAGTATTTGGAAAAAGGATGAAATTATTTTGTTTACTTTTAGACAGTATGTACTTCTTTTGCTAGTGGAAAGTACGTAATGACTATATTTCTAATTAATTATCTTATGTGTAAATACAGTGGCTTACATTTGATTTTGGACACGTGGGTTTTTGAATTTATTTGCATAGATCTTGTACTAAATATTGAAACATAAGCTCCAGATTTTTTTCCTAATATTATTATTATGATTTGCTTTTTACAAAATAAATATCATGAAAATATTCTTTGCAATAAAATAGTTTATTCCAGTGTTTATCAGTAACTCAGTTTTATTAAGATGTTTTGAAAGCTAATGTTTCTTGTCATATTTTTTATTTGTTTTAAATAAAAATACATTACAAGAATTATTACTTATTTAGAGAAATATATTACAGCTGCATCTGAAGTGTACCTTACAAGACGCTAAAAATTAACGAGAGGTTTGAAATTTAGTTGTTCAAGAATTTAAAGATGATAAAAGTATTTAAAAAATTCTTGATGCAAAGCGTTTGTTCCGAATCGTTCCAATTGTTTTCCAGCAGATGGCAGCAGTATCCGGAACTTGGTTTCTTTCGCCATCGAAAAGTGCATTCTGGGATTTTCAGAGGATATTCTGTTTTCGGAGACTGTTATGAATCTAGCTTCTTTAATGTCAAAAGCAGTAACTAATAATCAAAATTATATATTTGTTAGTAAAGTGTGTTATAAGGCATTAGAATATTTTGTTCCTTACAGAAACAGCTCACGCAACCGATCCGATTATAAAAATATGTGGAACGCTAACAACCACATGTTCAACTATCTTTGATGTATTAAAACGATGGAACTGTTCACAATGCACTGAAGTCTGCACCACGTTTTAAGTTAACACAAAGAAATCAGAGATTTATCCTACGAAAAATCAAACAAAACCCCAAAATTAGTGATTTAAAACTTAGCGAAAAAAATGTAACGCTCTTACTTAAAAAAATTGGTTAAATCCATAGCAAAAGGCATGAAAGTGTAATTTTATTTAAAGCATATCTAACGAAGTATTAAATGTCCCGTTATTTTCAATGTTTATTAAATATAAACTCCTTGTTCAAGGTGTACAAATGCTTACGTAAGTTTATTTTCAGAACTTTTTCAATAAACTTTTTTTTTTTAACTAAATAGTTTCGAACACAAGCAGGTTTAAAAAAAGAATATCGTCAGTAGTATAGTACATGAAAGATAAACAGTCATTTCCCTAATATTTAGTAACTGATTTTTGAAAATAAAATTGAAAAACGCAAGTGTACGAAAACAAGTGGGAGCCACTGTATACTTTAGGATGATGGCAAAGGGGTACATATTACCGAAGTATTTAATTCACTTTGAAATTTCGAATTATTATCAATCGAATTGAAAAATATATTTATAACTGAAAAGTTACAAATATTTAAAAATGCTGGGTGAAGAAATAAATGGAATATTTTATTGTAATTGCTTGAAGAAATGAGCACATTTTGTATATGTTACAGAATTTTTGTAGTATATTTTTATATAGATGATCTATAAATGTATATTTACCGTTTATTTCATTTTAAAAATTTTAATTATTATCAAAAATATTGAACTGAATTACAATCTGAAATCGAGTGAACACGCGCTTAGCAATGAATAATCATAAAAAATAAGTAAATAAAAGTAACCTATTAAGAAAAGACTGAAAAAGATCAGGGTAGTCGAAATCACTTGAGGTGTACGAATTGAAAACAAATAAGAGAATAAAGTACCTTAAACATTTGTTAACTAGACTTTTAATAATTTGTTTTATGTTTCAGTACTAATTAAATAATTTTAAATTCTTCAACTGTATTGAATAACATTTATGTTTTTAACTAGTTTCGCCTGTAGATGGCAGCCCGTATTTAAACCCTTAGGAATTCTTTAAATTTAAAAATTGCTTTTTTTTCGTTAATAGATGGCAGCAGTGGCATTACTTTTGAAGTGATACCATAACGATAAATTTATGAAAGTATTCTTAGCAAATAAGAGTAACTGGATAATTTTTTGTTGTAGTTGAAAATACGCTATACTCGTAAATACCTAGTACCATTTCTTTCGAATAATTGAGTTTATTTTAAGCTAAAATATTTTCATTAATATAATTTTGAGTGTAATAGGAATATTAAAAAGTATCAGAAAGCCCCTGAAAACAAACCTACTTTCTAGTTAAAACTTTTAAAGCTATATGGGATAATATCATAAAAGAACTTTTTCAGAAAAAGCATTTTGGAAATAATACAACTCTGCAATTTTCCATTATTTGACTATGAGAAAAAAGCACTTTCGATAGTTCACGGGATAAAAGTTCCATCCGGTATCCGAGACTCAGTAAAACCATTCCAAATAATATGCAAAATTTAAAATATTTAATTTAAATATACTTTAAAGTTACATACAAGTTTATCTCAGTTAAAAAAATGTTTAAATTTTTCAAAATGTTTTTGCTCCTAAAGAAGAGGGACCTGTGGCTGATCGCTCTCGAAATCCATAAAGTTTTATTCAACATCTGCGCAAAACTAAGGCTACTGTTTTAGCTCATGTTATACTTGGAACTTTTTCTAATGAGGAACCCCAATTTTCACCGCAAGCTTTTTAATTTAATGTTATTGGATGATTTAACTTCTTAATTTTTTTATATCTGATACATGCACAGGATGGATAAAATGTAACTCAAAATATAACTTAACAAAAAAGCGCAGAATCTGTCTGAATAAAAAATTCTGTGATTCTTAAACGTGTGCAATGAAATGAATCTTCATAAACTTGATTATTTGGTTTGTCATCTGAAATATTCGTAAACCGAAACCATTTTGTCCTTAAGAATTAATCCGTTTCAGAATCCCAAATGATTACTAAGAAATGAATGCTTTGTATGTAAGTTCCTAATACAAATTCCTTAAATCTGACACTTACACAGCATTAACTTCTATACTAAACACATAAAAAATAGGAAAACGTGAATTAAATCTTATGTCTGTGATGAAAAACTGACGGCTTAAGTAGAAAACCAGAGCCGTTTCAAAATACTATTGTTTGAAAGAGATATCCTATTCCATAAAAATATCAGATAACTGATGTCTTTCTGGTTCACCCTTTCACTCGTACTGTGATTTGTTTCTGGCTATGTTTAAAAATGTTCCTAAAGCAAGACACGACATTGTTATTGCAAATATTTATGCTACGTCCTACTATTGCTTTATCAGGGTGATTAGCACATTTTGTTGAAAGCGATAATAACGAAAATGTGGTTTACGCACTTTGTTAAAATTATTTGAAATTAAGAACGATATGATTTTTTTCCTCTCATCCACAATGTAAAAAGGTAGAAACGATGTAACCTTTTCTTTCCTTCTCTGCACAATAGAAGGGAAGGAAAATAGGTTGCCACATACTAAGAAGTTCGCCAAATGAATTATTCTTGGCTCAAACTGAAAAAAATTCGCCAAGTTAAATTTTTGAAATTCTCCTTAAATTTCGCACAAAATTTTACAAAATTTAATATTTAGGCATAATTTGAGTCGTAGAGTCGAAATATGGAAAAACATTGGCATGTCATTTTCTAATGACATGCTATATATAAATCTAATACATGATTTAAGTTGCGCTTTCGAGACATGAAAACCGCAATTTGAAGTTCGTCAATCGGCCCAGTAAAACGGGAGATATAGAACTGTCCTCCCTTTTTTTTTCTTCCCCCCCCAGCATTGTACATTTCGTGAACAAGCTGCAGATTCAGCTACTATCTGGATGTTGAGGAATCACTTCTGCAAGTATCTCCCACAGATCCTGTAGTCATAGGTCTGTTATGAATATTTTTGGTGATCTTGGCGTCAAATGAAGCAGAGGCGAATAGCGCTATCAGGAATTCGGGAAATCTCCGAGGCGCTGCTAACTGTAGGTCCGCCTTGTCACTATAAATGCCAAATTTATGCAAATCGGAGATTGTTCGCGAAAGCAGATGCCCCCATAAAGATACTTTCTTCAAAGTTATATATTTAACTTTGAGAGTCACCTTTAGCTCAAGAAAAGCTTCAAGAAGACTTGACCAAGTCAAACTACGTATCTCTAAGTATGGATGAATTAAACAGAAAGGATATAAAACTTGTGGCAATTGTTGTGCGTTACTTTAATCCTAATTCAGGTGTGCAAGTATTGCTGTTAGATTTCAAATCTGGGGAGAGTGAAACATTTGAAATTCTTACAAATCACTTATACTCTGTCCTGTTGCAAAACAATTTAAACAACAAAGTAGTTGGCTTTTGTGGAGATAACTGCAACACTAACTTCGGCGGTGTGAAAAGAGCAGGGAAAAACATTGTTTTCCATCGACTCAAGAATAGCCTAGGATGGGAAAACAGTGAAATCGAATGTGGGGCACAGATTGTGCGCAACTGTGTGTGTGCAAACTGCAGAAGATGGTTTCTCAATCGATATCGATTGAGAAACTATCTACTGCACTATTGATGAAAATTCATAAATACTTACTATTGGTATAAATTATTTACTATTGGTGAAAATTCATAAATACTTCCACATATACACAGTCCGTGTAGCTAAACTAAAGGAATTTTGTGAATACGCCGAATAAAAAAACTTGTTTACTGATTTAACGGGCGAGCTGTACTTGTAGTTCTTCCACGGACAGCTTGCACCGTTTAACAAGGCCATCCTGGTAATGGAAAAAGATAACACCACAGCTTTTGAGGTTGCTGAAGCTCATAGAGCTCTCAAAAGAAACCTGACATAAAGAAAGGCTTCAAACTTTATCCCTATGGGCGCAAAGAACATCTACAGGAATCTAGATGAGCAAGTCCGTAACAGTGTGAAAGAAAAATTTGGTGGCTTTTTATGAAGATGCATTGCGTACTTGGACCTCTGGGAGAATAGTTTTGGAAAAGCTGGAACAGTTTTCATGGATCAATCAATCAAAACCAATGTTGCTGATTGGGAAAACGCCGAAACTTCCGCTGAAATTATTAATTAGTCTTCTTGATGTACCCGATATGAAAATAAACAATGATCGGCTGTTTGACGAAGTTGGTGCTTGCTAAGGAGTATTTGAATCAAATTGGTAACAGTGGAAGCAAGAAGAGACTATCAGAGATGTGATTATTTCAAATGAAGAAAAATGGCTCAGGCTGTTTGGTCACGTCAAGAAGAATCACATAGCAGCCCCCCCCCCATCTGATCAAGATTGTTGAGTTTGCCTTCTGCTTACCTGGACGTCAGCACCAGTTAAGAGAGTATTTTCTTTGATGAATAACGCATGGACCGACGATAGGGGTTTCATGAAGGAATGAATCTACAGTTAAAGGCTTGATAGCATGTAAAATTAATATCGGATTAGCTTGTGTTACAACAAGATTAAAACAAAAAAAAAAAAGACTTTCTAAAAAAAGTCCTAGGCAATGAAAAGTACGTGTAAATATTGTTAATTTTTTTATTTTAATTTAAAGTGTTTCTTCTTACGTAAGTATCTTATAAAGATTAACATGTAAGAAATAAAATGTTTAAATTTATATGCTTGTGTCATTTATTATTACCTCTGGTTTAAGTTCCTAATCAGTAACCATTTATTCATAACATTGAGAATAAACTACCGTCTAAAACACTCTAAAAACCCGCCAAGTGTGTGTATCCTTGAATACCCGCGACGCTGGGGGGCATTCCGGTGTCCCGGTTGAACATTTCAGAAATATGGCAAGCCTATTTAAATATAATACATGGCGATAATATTTGGTGGCAGCAATTTGAAAAGTGAATCAACTCAGGAAGTTAAACGACGAAAATGCCGTTTTCAGACTAATAGCCTTTTGAGTCTAAAGCTTCTTTGGGTTAAAAAAAAAAAAAAAAAAAAAAAAAAAAAAAAAAAAAAAAAAAAACCTGTCTGAATAAATAAAAAATTTCTTCCAAAGCTCTTCCTTAAAATGTAAACACTAAATTTAAACAGCAACATATTTTGAAAACAAATTACTGTTTCTAACGGCTAATATTTATTCTTCATTTATTTAGCATAAATACGTAAAAGATTTGCTTGTAAATTTCCTAGATTCAAGAAATATAAAACGCGCATTATGTCGTATGCTTTTAAAAATTTCGTTTTCGTTAATTTTAACTTATTTATATTTATTTTTAGTTTATATTTAATTCGGGTATATTTTAAATTAATATTTGTTGAATTTGATTGGCTTCTTCATCCTCTTTTTTTCTCATTTAGTTTGGTCTAAAATTAAAATATCGTTTTATTTTATTTTAATATGAGTATGTACTTAATTTTTTTAGAAATCGTTTACCGTTTTTATGAAATTTTATTTATTTAATTTGAAAATAAAATTTAAATCTAATATTACATCCTTTTCTGGAATCTTGCTACGAGGATTGCCAATACGCAAATGATAACCCGATTTCAGGGTATAATAAAAACAGTAAGAATGTGAAGCAGAATCACGAGGTAACGAAATATTAGAAGAAGGAGAAGGAAAAGAGAAAAAAAAAAAGGAAAAGGAAAAAAAAAAAAAAAAAAAAAAAAGAACTCTGGCAACGAACCAAAAACAGAGAAGAAGCACGTGGTTTTCTTATTTTTCAAATGCAAACGATTTTGATCCAACTAACAAATTCGCGGATATTCTAACGGATTCCAAAACGTTTAAAATAATAATGACATAATGTAAACTGTTCTGCTTTTCAAGAAGAGTTACCTCTTCGAGTATTAATTTAAACCTAATAATTGCACCACCACATTCAAGGGTTCAACGATGTTGTAGGTTAATTAAAATATCAACAAAACTGTTTGATGCATCGCTTTCTTCTCTCATTGTAGTCGCATTTTTGTTTTTATTTTTATGTCGTCCTCTTCCTTCTGTTGTTCTAGGTACTTAATTCAAGGCGGCAGAGTGGCGCCATTTCGAATTATTTGGCACTGTGGCGCCCGTCCAAAATATTTGCTCCCTCTCTTCTGTGGCAGGTACCTGCTTCTAGAGTGGGCCAAGTTCAGACAGGAGTTGAAAAACGAAAAATCTTTTGATTATAGAGGTACCTGAGAGTCTTGGAGACTTCCGTCTGGCTTCCCAGGTAAACAATACGGAAGTCACCAGACTTCTTAGGTATCTGTCTGTAATAAAAAACATGTGATTCTAGAAAGTTCGAAAAGCTCTGTAATCAAAACATATAATGAATGGCTTGAAATTTGAATCTGAATAAACATCCAGAAATGTCTTCTTTTATTTATTCTTTAAAAGCATGCGTAGTTTTAGTCTTATTAATGGCATCGAGAGCTTGAGCACACTTTAAACCCCACAGAGGAAACATTTTCGAGGCGTTTTCTGTTTTCAGTTCGTGGATTTGTGTTCTGACAAAATACAGTATTCGATAGAATTGAAGGATATTGACAGAAATAAAACTTAACTGTTACTGATTTTAAAAAAAATCTGAAAGATTTCATATTTTATATTAGGCCCAAAGAGGCGTTTTTTTTAACGTTTTGTGTTACCTTGTGTCTTTATTTATTAAGTATCGTGTTCTTCCCACTTAAACCATACAATTCAATTCAACAGCAATATCACAAAATGATTTAAAAAGAGCATATCTTTAGAATTTCCGACGCACAGTCTCGCGCGATGGGGATAAAAATGATTTTTTTTCCCGCACAGTGTTACAATTACTCGCTTTGAAATCATTGAGTTTGTGAATCAAGATTCGTTATAATTTTACAAAATATGAAATAGATAACAAAATTCCGAATTCCAAATTTGGACTTTCGGGTACCCATATTCGAATGGAGGACTACGTTATTCAAAATTTGATGTGTTTAGATGTCGTTGTTTTTTCACAGTGCAAGAAACATACATACATTCATGCAGATTTTTCATTATTTAATTTCTTTACATATAATGCAGGTCTTTAGTATTTGGTGGCAACAGTTTTGAAAAGTGAAACGCCACAAAATGGCAAAACGAAATTAATAGCCCTTTTGGGCTAAGGTCCTTTGGGCTAACAATTTGCACAACGCCATTATTTGACTTCAATTACCCTATTTACGAGTTGATTAATTCCAAAATGTTTAATTTAATGCCTAATTCGTGGAATTTGTAAATAATGAAAAAACAATCTCTGTTTTGGAACATTTTTTTTTTCGATAAGTATACGGCAATCTCCAACAGAAAAGAAAACCTCCCATTTTGATTTCACAGAATTTATTTACCAAGACTGTTGATCTAGTCTTTTGGAATTGCACTTTTTCTTATCCTAGAGGGTTCAGTGAGATATTTGGCGAGTTGCAATCCGGCATCTCACGCATACTGAATCGGGGATCAAATCTGGTGAAGTAAGCTGACCATTCTATTAGTATGATATCACATATTGTTGCGTGTGTACGGGTTCGTAATGGATTGAATGCACAAGTCGTTCAAAAGTAAATAAAATTTATTCTTTTCACACGAAATAAAACATAATACCGAAATATTTTCTCAGAGATCACAATATCTCAAACAATATCACAATATCTCAAACGTTAAACAGAATTCAATTCAAAACAGATAAAGTTAATTCAATCTCATAGCGAATTTGCTGCAATCAATCACAGCATTAAGTAAACAAACAGCAGTTCACTTTTAAAACAGCTAGAACTACAACTGAGCTGAAGTGTTTAAAATCGGCTTTTATAAGCTTTTTAATTATTCACTGGAATATTCTGGTAAAATCTATAAATATCTCAATTCTACTCGATGACAACAGCTTCTTGTGATCTTGTGATCTTCAATCTACGACTAATATCGACTTCTATGAGTCTTGATTAGTAAATCAAACTGATTGCCATAGGCCAATAGCGGTAGTAATTAAGAAATGATGCCCTCTGGCATCAACACCCGGAGGATAAGCATAATCAGATTAGCAATATTAAACTGGCATTGTTACATCAATGGCATTTGAACTTGAACTCAGGCAATAATCTTTAGAGTTGCAGGAAGCAGGAAATCATTCTGTTAATGCATGGCATACTACGGTAATTTTATTCCCGACATGGCATAAATCAGCAGTTTTAAGGCAAAGAAATTTAAGCAAAATTAGGCAGGATGTTCGTTTAAACTTAATTAGCAATTAACATACAAAATCAAATCGTTCTTAATCATGAGTTGATAGCAACTACATCGTTGACATCGTAGCTCAGAGTGAGCTGACAGTCAAAGAACCCGAGACTACGTTGCGTGCTAATCGGAACTTGGAAGTTATACATTTTCACAGTTATCTTGCAATTATAAGCACTGAAAACACTTATTTAAATGATTTTGGCAGATCTTTCAGATGAAGTAACCTTATTGGTTATCGATGGTCACTTGATCGAAGAAAAAATTTTTCATTAACATTGAATAAGTAAAATAATTGTAAAATAATCAAAGTCCATAAGCTTTGTCAGGAAAAAATAGCAAAGTCCATAAGCTTTGTCAGGAATATGCAAAATAAAAATATTTACACTATTTACAGTTTTTACCACCATAATACATTGTGGTGAATCGATCGTGGACGTTTGACCACCGATTCCACAGTGGGATCATAATCTGTTAGTTGCCTAATTGCAGCATATGGAGAGTTTTTTATTGCTTCGAAAAAGTTATGAGCTGTTATGAGAATTTGGTTGTGAATTGGTTCAATTCCTAAGTCCGAGTGAATTTGAGAGTTTCGAACGAACCATGGTGCGTTCACGATTGATCTCAGAATCTTGTTTTGCAGTACATCTATTTTGAGTCTTTCTGTTTTGTTTGCTGCGGCCCATGCAGGCACTGCGTAGAGTAATATTGGTCGAATTAGAGAAATATATAGCATTTTTTTAACTTTGATATTGAGTTTTGATTTTTTCCCTATGAGGGCATAGATTGACATGAATGCTGCATTTGCTTTATTTATAATGTAATTTATATGCTCTTTGAAATTTAAGTTTTTGTCCACATAGACTCCAAGATATTTGTAAGAATTTGCGACAGGGATGATGATATTTTCTATTTTTATGTCCGTATTGACCCGCATTCTTGTTTTGTACCTTCTGTATAGAACTACACAGCATTTATTTGCGTTTAAATTAATTTTCCAGATTTTACACCAGTGTGAAATGACATTAACATGAAGTTGAAGATTATTTAGAGCTATTTGAGGGTTCCTTGATTCAGTAAGTATGACTGTGTCATCTGCATATTTAAGTACTTTCGCATTAAGAGGGTGTGGTAGGTCATTAATATATATATTGAAGTACTTTGGGCCTAAAACACTTCCTTGGGGGACCCCGGTGAAGATTACTTTTTTAGTTGAAAGAGTATCGCCACAGCGAACTTGAAAGGTGCGTCGTTTAAGATATGAGATGGTGAGAAGTAGGAAGCTGTCTGGAAGCAGAAAATTTGATAGCTTATGAATGAGGCCTGCATGCCACACACGATCAAAAGCTTTTTCAAAATCGAGGAAGCATGCAGCAACCCCATTCTTTTTAGTGAATGCCAGAGCAATGCTTTCAACCAAGTTTAAAATTTGGTGTGTAGTACTATGCCCTTTTCGAAATCCAAATTGGAGGCTGTCAATTAGGTCGAATTTTTCTAGGTGTTCAGTCAATCTTGCCGATAAAATTCTCTCAAACACTTTTCCCATTACAGGCAAGAGGCTGATGGGTCTATAGCTGGAAGCAAGTTTTGGGTTTTTCCCAGGTTTGAGTAATGTAATTATTATTGAATGCTTCCACTGTTGCGGAAAATAGCAAAGTTTAATACAAGCATTATAAATTTTAGTTATCTGATTTATGCAATTTCTTGGAAGGGCTTTCAGCGCTTCATTATTAATCATATCAAAGCCTTTAGCTTTCCGGACTTTAAGTTTCTTTATTATTTTTCTAACTTCTCCACTATTTGTACTTCTGATAAAATTCGTAGGAGTTCGATTTTTGATACTATTAAGAGAGAATTGGATATTATCTTCGTGTTCATTTCCTTCCATATCATTTGTTCTAAAAACTTTTTCTAACTCATCAGCCATAAGGTTAGCAATTTCTTCTTCCGATTGGAAGACTCTACCCACGTGACTGATTGAGTGAATTTGATTTGTTCTTTCTCTTCTGATAGAATTAGCGATTTTCCAAACTGTATCCTGTTGTAATTCCATATTATTTAATAGATGATCCCATTTTTGCGATCTGTATTCCATGATATCTTGTTTAATTTTTCTATTTAGGTAATTGACATGACTTTTAACCCTAGGGTTTCTTGTAAGTTGCCATATTTTTCGAGTTCTGTTACGAAGCTTAATTGTATCTATAATACTATTTGGGAGGGTAAGGTAATTTTTAACTTTGAAAGGATATGATGCTTGCTTGATCGCATTTTGTATGTGATAAGTTAGCGAATATACGTCTTCTTCAATGTCTCCACAGTGAGTGTAGTCATTCCGGTTACGAAGTTCAGTATTTCTAAGAATGTTATTAAAAATATTCCAGTTGATCTTGGTGGCGAATTTAGGCAGTGGCGGGTAAAACCCGTAAAAATCAAAATTTACAGGAAAATGGTCCGATGAAAGGTCCTGAACTACTTCCAAGGAAGGGATGTGAGGAATGTTTTTTAAAAGCACTATATCTAGAACTTCCCCGTTTCCGTTGAAATGCATGCGAGTAGGAGTGGTGGGTGCAGCAATTTTTAGATCATTTTTAATTAAATAATTTTTGAGTGTGATGCCATTAGTATTAGTGCGTCTACAGTTCCAAACTGGGTTTTTTGCGTTGATATCTCCAGCAATAATGGTAGGGTATCCAGTAGATGTGAGTAGATCCAGATCATTATCCGTGATGAGATTAGACGGAGGATTATAAATTGAAACAAATAAGTAAGCTTCATTTAAGGCACTGTATATAATTGCAGAAGTGAATTCAACATTACTATTATGGGGTAAATCAAAATTAGAGTATTTAATATGCCTTTTTATTAAAAGAGCAGTGCCTCCCCCTCTGTTATGTGTTCGATCATTCCTTAGGATATTAAAGCCTTGTATTTTAAAGCGGTCTCCTCTTCTCAGGTGCGTCTCACTTAGAAGCATGATATCAATTTTATGTTTTTCCAAGTAATGTGCAATTTCCTGAATTTGCTTTCTTGCACCGTTTGCATTGAAATAGCAAATTCTTACATAGCTGTTGGTAGCTGAAATAATACTAGTATTTTGGATATGGGGACTAGAATACATAGTCAATATTAGAAAAGTACTCAAGTGCCGTCATACCGACTTCGAATTTCTCTATTATATTTTTCGCTCGTTTAAATTGATTAAAAAATTCTTTTGCTTTAGAAAATTGTTGCCGTATCCAATCGAAAAAGGAGGGCTGATCATTTTGTTTCTTGTCTTCCGGTTTTTTCCAAGTTAAGTTTTCGTTAGGTTGAGCTTCTGTTTTAGATCCGGGAAGTGGTGGGAATTCTTCTGAGTTTAATTTAAATTTAGATTTCTTTACATTTTGTGATTTTTCTGACTTTTCATCCTGTTTATTTTCATTCTGCTTGTTTTTCTTTAAATTTTTAGGAAATTTACTGCAACCTCTGTACGAAGAAACGTGATTTCCTCCGCACAGGGCGCACACTGGTGGTTTTTCTCCTTTTTTGGCAGTGCATTGAAATCCTTCATGGGGGCCTGCGCATTTCTGGCATCGCGGCTTATAATTACATAGGTCTCGTGTGTGCCCGTACCGTTGGCACTTATGGCACTGCACGGGACCTGGTTTAGATCTATATGTTGTGACAAAAACGTCTAATCCTCTTAACGATTTAACGTCATGGATTTTCTTACCCTCGGGACTTCTTTTCGTTTCAACTATGAAAAGTGGCAATTTAGTTACATTTCCGTCTTCAAATCGGGTCATTTGTCTGACTTTTAGCACAGGAATGCCAAGATCTAATTGTTCCTTCTTAATAATATCAATATTTGAATTTTTGGGGAGCTTCTTAATCAGTGTTTTTATTGGTTTTTCCGAATTAATCTTGTAGGTATGGAAGGGCACACCTCTGTCTGAGAACATTTTAGTGACTATACGATAGTCATTTATTTCAAATACTTTAATATTGAGGGTGTCGCCCTTTAAATTTCCGCGTACTTTTTGTACACCTAGGCTTTCAATCTCTTCTTTTAATTTGTCCCAATCAGCGTTGAAATCCGCTAAGACAATTGGGGGAATATGGTTCGCATTTTTCTTCGGGAGAACGAATTCATCTGTATTTTCATCTCCTTGATCCATATGGTCTTCCGGAGTTAAATCTTGAAATTTATTTTTATGAACTGGGGAAACAATTTCCGAATTTGAAAGCGTACGCTTATGTGTTTTTGTCGGAGTTTTGAATCCTTCCTCGTCAGAGGTGATTTTCTTTTTCCGCGCTTTAGTGCTGTTGTTTTTCTTTAATGAAGCATTTTCTAATTTGCTATTTTTCTGCGTTTGATTTTGCATGCTATTTTGTGTGTTTGATGCCATTTCGGCGTTTTGGCTTTGAGCCGCGTTCATCCTAAGTTTCTCTTGATCGATAACGATCGAGATAGCGTTTATAACATTTTCAGCTTCAACAATTTGTTGCGAGATTTCTGGGGAATGATCAAGCGTGATAAGCTGATTATGACGCTCAATGCATCGAAGTTTTAACTGATCTAATGCTGAAAACAAACCTTCCTCCTTTGTGATATTAAAATCCTCTAGACATCTTTTAACTAAATCATACGATTGCTCTACCGTATTTTGAAACTGCCTATCCTCATCCATGCCAAGTACCTAACGTAATGTCATGCCGAGAATAAAGAAATTTCTTACCGCCCAAGAAGCGAGTCACCTCAAAGCAGCAGTCCAACTCCAAGGAAGCAAAGTGGCAGGTGTGATGTTGATATCCAGACGTATGATGACAACAGCAATTACGAGATATTTATTTATTTATTAAATATTAAACGCATGCGCTCTTGTATTTTTACTTTTCTGACGTAGCTAAATCGTCTGCGGTGCAAGGGAAAATAAAACAATTTTAATTGCAATTCTAAATAAATACGAAATCCGTAACGATATTGAAACATTCAGTACGTGTCTCACACTTATTGGATCTTCTGTTTCCGAGTATTCTGATACAATGGATGTTCGATGTGAACGAGCATTTTCTTCCATGAGCCAAATATCTGTAAACATCGCTAAACCAGTCTTACGTGGAGTTCCAGGACCTCGTTAACATTTCTGTGACTGATTTCAGAGCTTCCATTGAAGATTTGCAGCTGGATGTGGTATTTTTTTTTTCTTTTTGATTCCATACTAAACCGAAAAACCGCTTCTGTGAAAAAAGCGGGAAGCATATACGCAAGTCTCACATAATCTCAGAAATCACAAGCTGTACGTCTTCCTTTGGCGAAAATAATTCCAGAACTCAAAATGCGCTTGCTATGGTGACGCCAGATAATGCTTCATAATGTATGGCGGGAAATGGAATACGACTTATATGTTGTCCATGTTACCAAAGGGAGTCATTTATAAAGTATGTAAACAAATTTTCATCTTCTTTTTACATTCTATGTAATTCTTATCAGTTTAATAACTATAACCGTTTAGAATCGCTATAATCATTTCGAATACTGTGCATTATACTTATCAGTACCGAAGTCGATGTTCGAATTCTTAGATACTTGTCACTATATCCTCGTAAATATGATTAAAGATATGCAAACGGTTTGAAGAAGCTGAGACTTGAAACTAGCAGATATTCCAAGGTTTCTTCTGATTAAAACTACATTAGGTGCTGCATAAGGGGACTTGGTACCTTTTATACGATATTTTCATTTAAGAATTTTCATAATTTTTTATGAATAATATTAAGTGGTTTTATAAGCAATTTTTAGCTGAAAAAAATTTTACAAGTAATTTTTTTTTAATTTAAAGTTTTTGAAGAAAAATTTAAGAATTAAAAATTCCTTCTTCTCCAAAAATTTTGAATATTTTTGCCCCAAAGTTTTTTATTGCATATGTTAGAGTGTTCTTAATAACTTTCAGGATCGATTTTGCAATTAAGGAATCAATCTTCAAGGAAAAAAAAATAAATGTAAATTTAAAAAAAAAATTAAAAAAAAAAATCTGAAAGATTTCAGATTTTAAATTACGTTCAAAGGCGCGTTTTTTTAACGTTTCGTGTGCTACCTTTTTTTATTAAATATCATGTACTACGTACTCAAACCATAAAATTCAGTTCAAAATCAATATCGCAAAATCATTTTAAAATGAACATATCTTTAGAATT